>VYZX01033439.1:747265-928478 GCA_013401335.1 Brachypteracias leptosomus
CCCGGTCCCCCCCAGTTTGCGTTGCTGCCACCGCCAGCCCCGTGCCCTCGGTCCTCCCCAGCCCTCCTGCTCTTTTTGTTCTCCGAGGGACACCAAATTCTTGCTGCCTTTCTCAACACAGTCCGAGTGCTTGAACGAAAACAACTAGGATGTTACTTTTTTTTTTTTGTGGTGTTNCTTTCCTTCCTTTCCATCTCCCAGTCTCTCCTGGTCCCTCAGCTGTTTCTGATGGAAGCGTGGGGTGTCTTTCAAACTTGAAAGCATCCCCAGCTTGTCTCCTGCTGAATTTTGACCAGCTCTGAGCCATCTGGGAAGGAGGGGAGAGTATGCAGACAGCAAAAGGAAAAAGTTTGCTCATAAAAATGATGTTCAAGCTTGTTTGCAATCCCGGACTTTAATTTTATCATGAATTCTTTTTCTTCCTCTCAAAAAAAAAAAAGCAAAAGGGATCTTGGTCTGGGTACGCTAACTAAGATACTAAGTAAATGTGTTTAAAAGGAGCAGAAACGGTCATGAGAGGCTGGGAGTGGGGGAGGCAAGAAGAGAAGAAAAAGCAAATGTGTGTAAGCAAAACTGTCGCCGCAGAATTTTTCAGGTGGAAAATTTCCTGGTACTATTTATTTATACATGGGAATTCAAATAATTCATAGTATGTCACAAAGCCAGCAAAGCAGCTGATTCTAGGGGGTGAAAACTTTGATTGAAGGAAGTTTGCTTTCTTTTCTTCTTTTTTTTTTTTTCCTCTCCAAGCTGTGCACACTATATAATTTACATATATTTTTAATTAAAAGTAATTCTAATTAACAAAAGAGGTATACCTGTGTGTCAGCAATGGTGGATGTGGGTGTGAGTGTCTGGGAATGTTGGGTTGTGCCTGGGAGGGGATAGAGACAGGAATCCAGAGCCAAGGAGATGAGGAGAGAAGAAGAATCCCTTCCTAGGTATGCTATCCTATTCTTATGTGCCAATTTATGTCTAATAAATACCACATGCTCTCAACAGCAAGGGACCTGCCACCCACCTATTTTAATTTTAGTTTTTGGTTTGAGGGTTGTTTTTTTTTCAGTTATTTCAGCTTGATGCCTGTAAGTGGGGTTTGTATTTATTTCTGGCTTACCACAGGAGGTTCCACGTCCCAAGAGTTAGACAGTGGTGGGCTTAGCTGGAGATGGCTCTGTCTGGGGTTGTGAGTTTGCTACAGAACTACCTGGGTCCCCCAGGTCATAGAGTCGTAGAATTGTTTTGGTTGTAAGAGACCTTTAAGATCATCAAGTTGAACCGTTAACCCAGCACTGCCAGGGCACCCCTAAACCATGTCCCTCAGCACCATGTCTACCCAGCTTTGAAACCCCTCCAGGGTTGGGGACTCCACCACTGCCCTGGGCAGCTGGGACAGCCCTTCACAATCCTTGTGGGGAAGAAATTTTTCCTCATGTCCAACCTAAACCTCCCCTGGTGCAAGGGTGGTCCTTCCCAACTAACACATCCAACTCCAAGGGGTGTGCTCTCCTGGGGTCACTTTCCTGTTGAAGCAGATTTAGAAGCAACCTTGGGAAACCAGGTGAGTGCTGGCATGGTACTGGGAAGGCCTCGTGGATCTTCTGAGCAATAGAGATTGCATAAGAAGCACAGAAGAAAGTTCTCCTTTGTATAGCTGATGAGCCACGGCCATGCCAGGGAGCAGCAAGACCAGGTCCTGGGAATGAACCAAGGAGATGTCCTCAGCCTGCCCCATCCTGCCCTGCTCATCTGGCTGCAGCAGCAGCACTTTCAATGTGTGGCTGGCAGCCTTGGTGGCCTCCTGTGCACCAGAGATCTTCCGAGAAACACCTTGGAAAGGGACAGAAAGTAAGTAGGGTTAGTAGAGCCCCTTCACAGATGATGCTCCCACCCAGCTGTCCCATGGCAGGTGGGACCTGGGGGATGGTATCTGCTGGGGCTATCCCAGGGCTGGCAGCTTTCTTCTTTGTCTCTCTCTGCCCTTACTGTCTTCTGCATGCAACAACTGGGTTTCATGTGTTGGGTTAGACTCAAAATGAGATGTTCTGCTACCCTGGGAGCTTGCTCTGGCCACATTTGCAGGCAGAAGGAGATGTAGGCATGGCTGGGACCTCACGCTATATGCAAAGCTGTTTGTGGCGCCACCCACAGGGAATTACTCAAACATTACATTGCTTAGTAAATCACATCCCATTCCCCACAATGTGCAGTTGTCCAAGATTAATGACTGAGTAAATTGCATTTTAAGTTAAGGAATAAAAACTTATACTGTATTTAGCTGTCAATTACATTGTACTTTCCAGGCTTCGTTATCCCACTGCTAATCATGTAATCATCTTATCACTATATGGTAGTTCACATGTAATTAAATGGCCAGTGGTTACTCTGTAAGTAAAGACATCTTACCAGAGATGTGTGCCATGCATCTCAAAGGTATTAAGGAAACTAAACCCACAAAGTAAGTTATTTATCAGGCTTTAGAAGGAAAGCCTCCAGCTTTCAACTTAACTAATTTCCTCTGAGTTCCTTGCATGGTTTTTTTTGGCTCTTCAGAGAAAGGTGGAAGCTCTTTGGTAGAGCCTGAGATGCCACGATGAGCTCTGATCGCTGGGGTTTGGCTTCTGAAGAGCCAGGTAGCTCCTTGAGGATGCAGCCATATGGACCTGTCACACCAGCAGAATCTAGGATGAATGTAAAGGTGGGTGGGATGATGCAACATAGCCTCCTCTTCCTCTTCTTGAAGAGCTTGTTACTGGCTAGTGTTTCAATATGGCACTTCTGGGTTTAGTCTTGATGGAGCCCAGTTGCACCACTTGAGCACAGCCTGCTCTTCCATATGAGTACAGCATTGGAGGAGGATGTTCTCTCCCTTTGTTTGTGGTTTTATGTTACAAAGAGTCTTCATTTCTCTTCTTATGGACTTAGCAGGCTATGATAATGATGATGATAATAAGGAAACAAATTAGGAAAAAAAATTATATAGGAGTTACTGTTATTGAAAGAATTGGACAAAAGAGGTTGCAAAACCCACCCTATTCAGAGCTAAACTAGTAATTCATCCATAAGAGGCCTTGAAACTTGAGGAAGACCATCCCAGTGTGGTACAAGGGACCAAGCATGGCCACTACCAGCTATAAAACAATCCTCAGTGTTGCCTGATGGTTCTCCATAAGCACCACCGAGGGTGTCAGGGGTGGGCTGGACCTGGGGATCTTCTGTCATGGGCCTGGGAACAAGAATGGTGGAGAAGCCCAGGAGAGATGGACTTACTAGGGTGTGAACTGAGTCCCTGGGCAAGGAGGGAGCTGGGCTCCAAAGGGAGCCCTCTAAAGCCAGTGGAAGAGAAGAGCTGGTGTGGTGGGTGGAGAAGGCAATGGTGGCTCATCCTCCTCTTCATGGGCAGGGGACATCCTCGCCCCAAACCTCTCCCTTTTGGTGAGGAGCCTTGGAGCAAGCTTGCTGCTCTGGCAGCATGGAAAGTAGCCATGAAACATTACCAGGCAGAAAAAAACAGCCTTTATAGGTGACCCACAATAAATAAGGGCAGGCTGCACAGTTTCTTCAAGTGGAGTAGGAGAAAAAGAAACTGAACTTCTGCTAAAAACATCTTTTAAAGAGCAAATGTGGATTCCCAGGCTGTGGTTATAATGCTGTTTTTCCAGCTGCCTTCCTGGGCTAAAATACTCCCTGTAGTTACCGTGGCTCATACCTGGGGAGGCTGCAGATGCCCCGAGCAGGCACAGATAGCTCTTTGTCCACCCTTATCAGCTCACCTCCCCATTTCAAGTTTCACAAGCCAGGATGCTCGGTTGTTTCAGGAGGTGGCTTTTCCCCACTGTGGTACCTGCTGGGATTGGCAGCTCCCAAACCTTCACTGGTGAGGTTTTTCCTAAGGGACAAGGGTGCTCAAGAGGGGCACAGTCACCCCTCTCCTGCTCAGTGCAGCTCCCAGGGCAGAGCCAACCTCCCCCAAACCACCTTTGTGCTTGAAGGGCTGAGGGAAAAAAAATATTCCAAAGCCTCAGGATTCTTGCTCATAAATCCAGGCCACGATATCATAGATTTTGCGGTGCTGCCAACTCTGGCAATTTTATGATGGGTTTCATGTGATTTGTAGAAGTGATTTTTTTTTTTGTCTTTCTTAAAGTTTCCCAGTTCCTGGAGTCCTGTGATTGTATGAGACTCTCGAAGGATTCTGAGTCTCTCCCCTCCCCACCTTGTTTTTTCTTCTTTGTTGTGTTTTTTTTAGGATATATACATTTGGAAATTTTACTGGAAAGTGAGGCACAGAAAGAAATGACTTGTCTGGAAGTGGGACTAGAATTCATCACCAGACAAAAAATATTTTGCCTTTTTTTTTTGGTTTTGTTTGAGTTCTCTCTGGAAAAGTGAGTGCCTTTGCTGCATTTTTTTGAGTAATAAAAATTTCAAAGTTTTAAGCGAATGGAAAATGTTCAAAAAGTGGCTTGACTAAATTCCCACCCCCAAAAAGGAGAAATATTTTGTTTACACTTAGAAGATTTTACTCTTTTGAAATTTCAAAGGGAATTTTTCCACCTGAAGTTATTTCAGAGTGAAATACTGTTGTGTTGCACTTGGAACCCACCACCCTCGGCAGCTCCGGTGTCTTCTACTTCCTTTGCTCGGTTGAAACAAATCCCGCAGCCTCAGTGGCTGGTTGGGACGGGGCTTTGCTGTGGGTTTTGCAGGTTTTGCTCTGCACCTGGGAGGACTCAGCTCCAGCAAAGTGTAGTTAAAAGCCAGCAAGTGTCTGCCAGGCTCCCCTAGGAGATAAATAAAGTGGTGAGACACTGGCACAGGTTGCCCAGGGAAGTTGTGGATCCCTGGAGGTGTTCAAGGCCTGGTTGGATGGGGCTTTGAGAAGCTGGTCTAGTGGGAAGTGTCCCTGCTCATGGTAGAGGGTTGGAACTGGATGATCTTCAAGGTCCCTTCCAACCCAAACCATTCTATGATTATATGATTTAGGTGTGATGGCTCCTATCAATCAGAACGGCTGGTGGTGAGACAATGCTGTGTGTTTGAACACGTATGCTGTTAGCATCACCCCCCTCATGGGAACACCTGGCTAATGCCCATCAGCAGGAGGAGAGCCCTGTGGGGTCTGCAGCTGCCCTGAGTTAGGCAGCAGCAGCCGCAGACACTTCCCAGGGCCTCCCACCAGCATCATTTCCACCTGGACAAGCCCTCCCACCAAAAGGTTTAAAGGCAGAGACAAGACCAGAGCTGGGCTTTGCCATGGAGGTTTTGTGTATGCGGTTCCTAAGGATATGGTTATATATGGATATATCCCAACAGCCCAGCACTGTTGGGAGCACCTTGAAGCACAAGTAAGTAAAAAATGGGGAGATGAGGAAATGGAAATTTGTCCTTATGTGTGGATTTCCACATAACCTGCTCAGTGCTCTCACTCAGGGGCGTATAATGTGTTACCGGTTGAGGGGGGGGTGGTTGGCCTCTACTGAAGGCCAACAAATGGCTTTTTATCTGCCTCAAGGCAAAAAATGTTGGTGGCATTATGAAAGTAGAGCCTTAAATTGGATGGGGGAAGGGGCAGAAACCTGTTGCAGTACATAGGGAGCTCTTAAATGACAAGGGACCAAGGGCTCTGGTTGTGCTTCTATCCACAAATGCTGGTGTTGAGATGTTTCTGTTGCAGAAGACCAAACAAGTGTATTATTGTTTTTATTATACTACTATCATTATATCATTATATTGCTGCTTTTCCTCTACATTGTGTGATCTGGCATGTGGAGAGTACCATTAGTAATGTGTGTCTGTATCACTGTGGGCTTTGTGCTGTTGTGATATTCCCATTGCTAGCTCCAGGGACTCCAAAGTCATCAATATTTCACTTTGGCTTTTACTTAGGTCTGGGCTATGATGAAACAGGAATTTGTTTGTTGTCTCTGGGGTTTTCCGGGGAACATTCTCATCAAAAGGTAATGAGATGGTTGTGATGGAGTACTATTGCCTCTTTCCCTGCTTTTGGTGCCTGGACTTCTGATACATCCCTTATGATCACGTCCCTGGACTTGCTGGCTGTGTTTCTGCTCATATAGTTTAAGGTGTAGCTGCTCCTGGCTACAAGGTTGGCTCTTGTTTAGCTTGTTGTTCACCAGGACCCCCAGATCTCTTTCTGCAAAGGTGCTTCCTAGCCCTAGCCTGTCCTGCTGTATGGGATTGCTCATGCCAGAGCCAGGGCTTTGCCTTTGAGCTTCATGAGGTTCCTGCCATCCCTCTTCTCCAGCTTGTTGGGTTCCCCTGAGTAACAGCTCTACCTTCCAGTGTATTGGCTGCTCCCCAGTTTGGTGGTATCTGTGCATTTAGTGTGAGTGTGCTCTGTCCTATCATCCCAGTTATTAAGTTATTAAAAAACATTAGTGCAGATACTGACCCTTGAGGGATGCTGCTAGTAACCAACCACCAGCTGGGCTTCTTGCTGCTAATGGTCACCCTTTGCACCTGATGGTCTAGCCAATTTTCCCCCCAAGCTACTTTTGTTTACTTATCCAGTCCATACCTTGTCAATTTAGACTTGGAGAAGAAGTCTAAACAAGTTTAAGTCTCTCTATGGGAGACCGTCAAAGGCACTTGCAGGTCCTGGTGTTCATCAGAAACGTAGACCGGGAGAACCCCCAGCATTTTCCATATTAAGATTGCTGTAAACCTGAGGATCTCTGCATGCACCTTCTTCATCAGAGCTTTTAATTAGAAACACTGTGGCCCACTAAGAGAGGATGGTTTTTATGGGGCACATAGCTGAGGAGAAAGCAAGTCTAGCTGAAAAGCTGGTTAGCATGATGTATTTGCTGCTGTTCAAGCGCTGTTGGCTGCCCTGCCTGAGCTTGGTGCTAGGTGTGCTCAGGCAGGGAAGGAGAAGTAATTCCAGCTTTTAATTTAAGGCAGAGGGTCATTGGCCTACGGATGGTCCATGATGCCATAGGCAGTCTGGAGCTGGTCAGTGAGTTATGAGAGCCTGTGCACACACACTTTAATGGCCTCGCTGAGTGACAGGCACCAATATTTCTGTTGGGTCAATGCCAGTCAAGGTGGTGATGACCAACCCAGCTTGGCAGCGACTGCAGCACTTGCCTACACAGGGAGCAAATAATAAAACTCTGTTTTGGTTCATTTCCAAGTGTTTTACACTGAGAATGTGTAGCAAGGGAAGGAGGTAGCTTGGCATAGCCAGGGTCATGGGCTACAGATGAGGCAATCTTGCACTGCTGGGTAACCTTCAAAGCCTCCAAAACCACTTTGCAAAGGATATTAAATACCACTATTGGACCAATGTGGATAAAGGCTTTTTTTCGGGGTGTATTTAACCAGCACCAAAGCACTGCTTAGGCTAGAATGATGTAATTTGCTTAATTTATAAAGAAATAATTGTATTTTTCCTCACTCCTTAAAGTGTGTTTCTGTGTGAAGCATCTAGAATAAGAACCGTCAAAGCTGCTTAAGTTTTGACATAAAATGTTGTTGCTGGGATGGGAGGTGAGGTTGCTGAGTTTTTTCATAAGAACAATTTGATGTAGTCTGCTTTTTTTTTTTGTGGAAAAAAGACAGTTCTCACCTCCTGCCACCCCACCATTCCAAAATGTTGCTCAGCTCTAATCTGTATACAAAGAAAACCAAAATATGGCAAAATCAGGACTAGGAACCAAAAGGGCCACCTCATTCTGAGCTGTACTATAGCATAAAAAACAACCCCACAGCCTAAAAAAAGGCTTAAATATTTCCCTAATGTCTGTCATCCAGACATTGTGGTTCAGTCTATGCCAATATTTGAAGACTCTTGCCCGTAAGGAAGTGAGGACTTGGTTTGAGCAGGATTATCACCATCCCAGGGTACTCCTGATTCTTATAGGGAATTACTTTTAATGCTGGTTTGCTTGGATTTTACTCCTATTTACACAGCTGTTAATAAAGTACAGGAAAATAGTGTGTGATATCTCCTTTCTCATCTGACTACAGCAGCATTTAGGTCAACTTTAACAACTTGATCAGTTATTGATGGATGGGACAAAGACCCCTTGGTTCATGAGGTGGGTCTGGTCCATAGCACTATCTCCTGTTCCCTGCTGGTTGGCAGAGAGCTGCTGCTCTTGCCAGGAGGACTTGCTTCCAAGAGCAGGAGAGATGGCCCTATGCCTGCAAGGTGCAGCTAGCTGAGGAGGAACAGTAGCTATATATAACCTAAATGAGGACTTAATCTGAAGCCAAATTTGTAGGCTTTGTGAGCCAGGAAAAGTTTAACAGGTCCTATTTAAAGAGGGAATTAGCTTGAAAAACTTTCGAGCTCAATGTCTTCTTGCTGAGGATCTTCAACAATATTCAACCTGAGATTTTTAATTCTCCTTTTCTTGAAGGTGATTGAATTTTGCTCAGTGAGGTGAAAAGCTCCCAAGAGTCAGCTTCAGTGATTTGATTAGGTTCATTTATTTAGGAAATTAAGCTACAACATACTCACTGGACCAACCAGCCCCTAACCAAAAGGCTTTATCCATCAATCTTGACTGCAGTGGGGCTGCTGCTGGGATTCTGGTAGGAATATTCCTGTAGACAGGTTACATAAGTGTCTATGTAGGGTTAAGAGTGGAGATAAAAAAAAATCTTGTGGGGTTTTTTCTTGGAGTTTGAACCCTCCTGAAGAAGTTCAGTGTAGTGGAACTGTATTAATTGAATCCTGTGCTGCTGGGAGTCTGTCCTCCTGCAGGGCAGATGAGGGGGATAACCAGGGGGAATAAATTATTTATACATTAATGATAATAAAAAGTGCAGCCATCGTCCAGACCTGGCTCATGCAACTCATTAACTGCACTGCCTGGGATTCAATCAAGGACGTGATACTCACTTGGAGAAGAGGGATGAAATGACTGGATAAAAAGAGCAAACCCAGGAAACTCCCCCCATGCTGCCTCAGACCCTCATAAAAGACAAGCCAACTCTGATTTATTCTCACACTTTGGCGTGACCCCAGCAGTGCTGGTGGGGAGATGCTCCCTTGTATCTCAAACCTTCCAAAGTGCTTAGTGCTGCTGTTCGTGGCAAGCAGGCAACTTTTTGGTGACACAACCCTGAGCTGTCCTCTGCTCCCGTTGCTCGTGCTAGTGCTGAAGGGCCTCTTTATTAGTGTCAGTGATGACCATGACCTTTCCGTTCAGTCTCTGCTAGAGTTCACGGTGCTCCCTCATGCTGGGGAGGAATGGGGCTGGGAGACCTGGCACTGCTTCCTCCCCATCTGCCTCGTGGCTTGAGGTGGGATGGAAAAATCTTCAGGCTACCTGCCTCCATTTCTTGAAGAGACGGAGATGAGGGGAAATGGAGGAAAGCCCTTTACATTGCTGTAATATTTGAGACATAAAAGCTTTTCTTTAAGAGCAATTTTTTTTCCCTTTTTCCTCCTCGTGGCATTAGGGCTCAAGAAATTCCTCGGAAAATAATTTGTCAAGGCCCTGACTGATCAAAGACGTATATAAAAGGCCCCCTTTTTTTTAAAGGGGAAAAAATCCCCCTCCGAGCTCAGAATGAATTGGCAATTCATTTACCAACTGTCAGATAAAGTAGCTCAATCCCTATCACGTCTTTAGCTGGAGCTGTGGCCAGAAGGAAGCAATTCTCAGCCCACTGTGTGTACATGTTTGGGGTATGTTAGTGATTAGGGTATTCCTGCCTGGGGGATGCAGAAAGATATGACTCAGATTTGCAAAAGAGCCATAAATCTCCCTCCTTTTATTCAAAATGTGTGTTTTATAGCCATTTCCTGGCCAATTTCTGCCTCGGGTAAATATGTAACATATCTCTGTGTGTGTATAGTTTTTTAGGTCCAAGCATTGGGCTCCCTCTCAAGAGTGAACTATCGGCCCAGGAAAAGTTTGAATGTGGTTCTTTGCTGTTTTTCATTCCCAGAAAAATTCCTCATTGAGCCTTAATTGGCTAGAGCAGTGTTCTGGTGGCACCTGCTCCTGTTCTCATTCATCTGAGGAAGGGGGACCTCAAAAAGGGTTGGGTGAAGGATATGACTCAAAGAACCCCCAAAGGTCATCCAGGCCCCAAGGCACGATCGACAGGATTAAAACCTGAAATTTTTGGTCCAAAGGCTCAGGCAGGATTTTGGTAATCCCAGCCATGAGCCAGGCCTCACACAGCACTGGATTTGAGTGTCAACAGCAAGTGAAGCTCAGAAGTTCAGTAGGTGCTCTGCTAATATCCCATTCCTGGGCTGATGCTCAGCCAGGAGCTGGGCTTATTGTGGTGTTGGAGCCCACCTATCTCTACTGTTGAAATCCCACCTAGTTACCAATTTAGAGGTGACAAGATGCCTCCAGCCCATGATACCTGTGGAACTGCCTTTCTCCATCTCAAGAGCAGCAGCATCCATGCAGCTCTCCCCTCCTTATCCTCCTACCCCACATCGTTTCCAACCAGCTTAGTGTCTCCCAGTTTAGTGCTCCTACACCCTTATTTCCATCCCTATTTCTCAAGTGTCATCTCTGTCTGGACAATATTGAAAGGACAATATAGACCTGAAGGAAAGGGTGGGAAGAGACGGACAGCAGAGCAGGAGGAAATAAAGACAGGGATATTTCTCTGTTCTTAGGTCCACATCATAGGCTGCACAAGTAGAAATGCCCAATGTCTTTTTATTTTATTGTCTTTTGGCACTGGGTTGTAATTCCTCACCTAAATCAGCTGAAGTGGCTGAGAAATGCTCACCAGGAAGAGGCTGAACCATTTGCTTTTCTTGATATTTAGCCAGAGGATGAGTCCCAGGAAGAAGGAAGAGCAACAGGAACAACTCTGCTCTTGGAGAGTAATATCACTAAGATTTCCAGCAGAGTTCTGCTCTTCCAAGTCATGCAGAAGAGCATTCATTCTCCTCAGTAAAACAACAGGAAAACCCATCCTCTGCAAGGAAAGCAATAAGAGTTTGGGGTCTGGCATTGCTGGTACTTTATTTTTAGCTCTTCCTTCTAATCCTTTAAGCCTGTAGTTCCTTTCTGTTTCCTTTTCTCCTAAACCAGGAGCTGCAATCATTTGGCTTTGATTCAAAGTCTCAAAGCCAACGGCAAACCTCCCAGATCCCATGCCAGAGAAGTCTGGTAAGGGCCTAAGGTTTATCTCATAAAGAGCTTGATCTGAAAGCTGCTGAAGTTGGTGAGAATCTTACCACTAACTCTGAGAAGCTTTTTTTACCATACCCTTAAACATACTCTGCCTATCAGGCAGTATCCTGAGTGAACATGTTATTTAAAAATAACATGTGTGGATGTGAGAAACAATCTCAAAAAGTTTCCTGAACATTGGTCTAAGACTAGAATTGTTCTCATATATGTGATGTGATACCTCAAATAAAGGATAAACCAAGGAAGACACAGCAGATTAGTGACTGGAGGATGATGGGAATTTCTAAAGGTAGATGTTTGAGGGCAATATCATTCTCTGGAGTGAAATATGTGTATGTGCTTTGGATGCTCTTCAGGGGAAAGGCACTTTCAGGCTGCCTTTTCTCTGCTCCTCTTTGCTGCTTCTTGGTGACCTCTTTTGGATGAACACAGGCAGGTTTAGACCCTTCCATGAGCCATTCCCAACATGTGAACAGTCCTGTGACTCTCAGTGCCAGGAGACATCTATTCCCTTGAAGGACTTACCTCTTTACTGCTGATACTGCTCTGCATTAGGTACTGCTGTTACTGGTGTCATCTATTAGCAGAAAAAATGACTTCTGGGGATCTCCCAAGTTCTCGGGTTAGTAATTCTGTACCCAGAGGGGCAGTAGGTTGATTTCAAATCATGGAACAGCAGATCTGAAACCCTCCAGATAAATGTCTTCCAGCTCTGGCTGCAACTTTTAGCTGAATTTCTTTTTTTCTTTTCCTCCAGGGTATCTCCATTTATGGCCCACTCATGTAAACATTTATAAGCACATGATAGTTTTAACAATGATTCATCCTATTAAAGTCCAAGTGGCTACTCACAAGATGGTTTCCAGAACTAGGCAATAGATATAAAAAGGGCAGGGACCGTGGCTTTTCTCTGCTATCTCAAGTGGCTAACACTTCAGACACGACAGGCTCAATTGCAGAGGAGCTGCTCTCCCTTAGCTATGTATTAAAGTTGCCAGGAAACATGACTTTCTTTCCTTTTTTTTTTTTTTTTTTGCTAAGAAATCCTTTCTGTTCAAACATCCCAAATTGTTGGGACAGCCCAAGGTTTTCAGGCAGCTCCAGTGATGGTTCAGAGCAGGGATCTCATGTAAATAGTCCTGGGAGAAAGAGAGTGGGATGTGGCTTTCTATGCACAGCAAGATTTATTACAAATCAGAAAAAAAAAAATTAAGTTGAGACATGCCAGCTTCTCATTTTTTTGACCCAAGCAGAGGGTTTCAGGGCAGCAATAAAGAGATACCACTCTGAAAAGCTTTTTTTCCCTGAATTGTGACACTTGCTGTGTTTTACCCATCCACAAATGCAGCTGGTGGAAGAGCTGTGGAGGGATGCATCTGGTCCCCAGCTTGGCACAGGCATTTGGGAAGCTGCTTGTGTGCACATCAGAAGCAGTGGTCAGCAGTGGTGGCAGCTCCTGGCCTTGCATGGGGACCACGTGCTGCCCAGGAGAAGGCACTTAGCTCTCTGGGCTGCGTTAGAGCACTTCAAATGCCACAGTGAAGTGGGCTGTGTACCCAGAGCGGTTCTGCCCTCTGGACTGGGAACCCAGTTCTGAGTGGGAGAGGCAGGTTCAACCAGCTCTGTGCTGCTGCGGATACCAACAATGATGTCCCTGTCTGGTGGTGTCACGTAGCTCATCCCACCACTGCAAGGGCCCTCCAGCTTGATGGGAGCTAGAGAAAAGCCAGGCAGGCTGGGGACAGGGCAGCCCTGGACTATTCAGGGGGGACCTTTATTGTGACCTTCCAGTACCTGAAAGGAGCCTATAAGAAGGCAGGGAAAGAACTATTCATGAGGGTTTGTAGTGACAGGATGAGGGGTAATGGCTTTAAGGTAGAAAAGGGGAGATTTAGGTCGGATATTAGAAAAATGTTCTTTAATATGAGACTGATACATCACTGGAACAGGTTGCCCAGAGAGGTGGTGGAGGCCCCATCCCTGGAGACATTCAAGGTCAGGCTTGATGGGGCTCTGAGCAACCTCATCTAGTTAGAAATGTCCCTGTTTATTGTGGGGGGTTGGACTAGATGACTTTTGGAGGTCACTTCCAACCCAAACCATTCTATGACTCTATTTCTTAGCTCCTGTTTGTGAAAGACTATCAAAGCTATCTCAGGAATGGGGCTTTTTTTTTTTTTTTGTGCCACCTTGTGCATTTAGGCAGAGAACCTCAGAGGAGTTTCAGGGGGTGTCTATGTGGTTTCTTGCAAGCAGACATGACCTTCTCAGCTGTCTGGATGTCAGCCAGCTCTGCACTAGAAGGCATGTAGCTTTGTCACTGTGGTGCTAAGCCTGAGCTATTCCCAAAAATAGGAATTAAAAATGTTTCATGCTTTTCAAAATGATTTTTAAAATGAAAAATAGTAGAGATTTTACTAGCAAACAGTATGTTTATCATGTGAGACTTAGATGAAAGCCAAAGAAAAAAATGTTGTCCAAACCTGAAACTATGGCAAAATTAATCTTTTCCATTACAAGATAATTCAATGCAGAGAAATGTTTCACTTTTTAAATGATGTATCAACTGTCTTCATATATAGCAGGCGATTTAAGTTAAAAATTATCATTCTGTTGAAAAATTACTTTTTCTCTTGGAAAAAACTATTTCAAGAGAAAGAGCTTTATCTGGATACTAGGAAAGGGCTCCTGGAGATATGTAGTGTCATGGTGTGGTGATAGGGAAAAGGAATGAAGTGGGCTGATTTTATTTATATGTGTGTATATATATAATATTTATGTAAATATCCACATACATATAAAATGAGTTTTTAAGGTGTGTATAATATATTTTTAATCTGTCTGATGGATGGGCAACTGAACAGAGGTGGAGCTGCCAACATAATATCTTTGTGGGAGTTATAACCTCATCAGACATTTGAAAAAGGTATCTATGGACCCTTGAGACTTCTGCAAAAAGAAATGTGGTAGCAGGATATTACCAGGGAGAAAACACAAAAGCCAAAGGCCCTGAGCATGGCCAGGCAGTTGCTTTAGGAAAAAAAAATATTGAGAGTTGCCAGGAAAAGCCTCAAGATGATCATGGTAAAGGTTGAGTGAGGGAACACCTGGGGAAGATTGATTAAGAGACAGCCATTGTGTGCGTGTGATTTATGAGGAGTGCTCCCGGCTTTAGTAGGAGTTCTTTGGAGATATTGCTGCTATGGTGCAGGGCAAAAAACTCCTGGATGCAATATTGTTACCGGGCTGTCAAACATCACTTGATAAGGTTCCACAAGTGAGATTATTAGCTTAGCAAGGGAGAAACAGAATATGAGGTCAAATAAGCTGTGGGGCAGAAACCTGCTTCAAGAGACTGTAATTCTCTCTATGCATCCAACTCAGTGTGTATCTATATATGTATGTGTATATATTTTATATATTTATATATATATATATAATCTCCATCTGCCTGCTTGTCCATCTAGCTATTTACTCAGTTAACATCAGTGACTCCAGCTCCTCCTCCCTGGCAGCTGGGAGCAATTCAGTGTGCTGGGGGGATGGCTGCTTCAGCTAGGAGGTTATTTCAGGGACTCCCAGGATGCCCCTTTGGACTTGAGTTTTCTTGTGCAAGGAGAGGGATTATTCTCCTGTGTGTTGTCTGATGGAGCTGAAATCAGGGGGATGGTGTTTGGAGATAGAGCAACTGGTGAGTAGCCCTTTGGGCTCTGGGAAGTGGGCATGTTGGCTGGGAATCATGTAGTTGGGTACAACCTGGTAACCTGTACCCCAATGACTGTGAGCTCAATGCTTCTCTACTTCACCATGGCTTTGTAGGTGTCCACTGGTGCCCATCCAGGCTGGCTCCCCTTGGAGTAGATGCAGTGGCAGAAATTACATTGGAAATGAAAGAAAACACAGTTGGGCTGTACTCTCATCCCATCTCTCCTCCTCTCCATCTCCTGAGAGGCTTCCAACCCCTCCTTTTTCTCTTCCACTGCCATCATTTTGATCAGCTGTCTGTCCAGAGTCTCTGAAGAGTTTTCCAATGCAGGGGTGAGTGTCAAGCCCACCGGCATCAGCCCTTCCCTTTGAATGCAAGCCACAGAGCCCCCAGGGAACAATGGCCACAAGTGGAAAACCACAGCTCTGATAAATCCACTCTGTCCAAGGCACCAAAGCCTCCATTTTAAGATCTGATGAGTAACTAGACCATGTCTGAAGGGTGGCTGAATGAATACAGAGCGTTTTCCAGCTGGATGAAGACAGGGGAGAAGATAAGAGAAGCTAAATAACTTTGGCTTTTGGTGTGAGCAATGACCTTGAGCTATGTCTTATTAATGTTGGCAAAAAGGAGGAGTTTGAGCATCCCTGGAGCTTGCAATGCCCAAGGGACTGGAGCATGCAGCCCTATATATATACACACACTGTCTTCTATGTGCATCAGTAGAGTTTTCTGTAATGTAATCTCTGGGCTTATTTGGTTTTATATCATTTTGAATTATCCTGGGAATAACAATGACTGGGCTGTGTTCCTTCTCCTTGATAAGGTTGTAGCTTTTGGACTTTTGCATTTGGAGGTGAAGCTTTGAAAGATGAGTCCTAAAGGGAGTGAGGCAGAGAGACAGCTTTAGAGACTTTGCTTCTGCTTTTACTCAAGACAAGTTACCAAGCTGCTTCTTTCTGTTCGGCTCTCCAGAGCCTAAATAACAAGATCTCTTTCATTCCTGGTCGATAATCACTCTTCTTGGCACAAAAATGTCCACTTCTGAAACCATAGGATGAGACATCAGGATGCTCACAGGGTTGTATTGAGAAGCCAGATTATTAGAACAAAAGAGGAAGGCATAAAACCTTCTCGTAAATCAAAGAAATCTTTAGATGTCTTCAGCTCTAAAGATACAATGGAGTAAAAATCACAGCTAGAGAAAGAATATAGGACACTGGGGCTCTCTGTAGCAAGGAATCAGCTGGAACTTGGATGAGATACAGTTATGGTATCACCTTGGGAGAGTGACCATAGTCAAAGCAATGACAGCTTTCGCTTGTGGTTGTAAGGAAGGATGGTATTCTCCTATGGACTGGAGCAATCAAGATGAGTCCATGTCCAAAGCATATTCTTTGTGGGGGGACCTAAAGTCCCAAACTCTGATTTTCCAAATCAGAAAGGGACTGAGAAGGGTGAATGGCTCATACTGGTATTGGGGAGGAGGTTCAAAGTCAGTGAAGACACTGCCTGGCCACTAATAAAAAGGGAATTCCAGACAAAGCTCTTCCCTGACAGGACAGTGAAATGATGGAGGCAGTTGCCAAGAAGGCCACAAAGGCCATACGTGCTTTTAAGACCTAGCTGGACATTTTTATGGAAAAAGAATTGAGTGGGGGGAGCTCAGAGGGAAAGGAATGAAAGTAAGTGAGGAGGTTGATGGGATGCAAGAAGTGGGAAACAGGGATGTGTTTTGAGGCTCACAGCCCTTTTTGAGAACTGTCTGCAGGATTGTCTGTTGTGATCTGTGTCCTGTCCTCCCTAATTCTGACCTGAAAGGGACCTTCCCAGAAAATTCCAACTCTGGCTTGTTGTGCATGAGGCTGCCTTGAACAAAGCCCTGAGGGGAGCAGGTCCAAATGGAGCAGAGCCCTTAAACTTTTTTGGGGGAATGTGCCTGTGAGCAGCATCTTGTCCTTGCATCAAGCTTATGGATGTTCCTACAAGCACTGTAATCATGAACCTGCTGAAAAAGATACTAAACCACTAAGATATACTTGGGAGCCTTCACAGACTGTACCAGCATTTACAATACCCTGGCAAGTGCAGTGTCTGCCACTCTTCCTGGGCAAAATGGGATGACTGCAAGTGTAGCCACATCCCCACAAATGTTTTCCTTGAAAATTGATTCAATCGCAGCCGAAACCAGCACAGAAGAAAACCACCTCCCAGAGAGATACTGCAGTCAGGGCTGAGAGTCCTCATCATCTAGTTTTAGCAACTTAAAGTTCAGGTGTTGGATCTAAGCCACCTATCCAGGCTTTTCTTCAAGCATCATGAGAGTCCTTTGGCTCCTAGAGACAGTGCAGGTCAGGACTGCAGCAA
This sequence comes from Brachypteracias leptosomus, assembly GCA_013401335.1. NCBI lineage: Eukaryota > Metazoa > Chordata > Aves > Coraciiformes > Brachypteraciidae > Brachypteracias > Brachypteracias leptosomus. The sequence continues at coordinate 764,486 of VYZX01033439.1, forward strand.
AAGAACAGGTAAAGCACGTGGTTGTAGGGATGCCTCAGCAGAGCGAGACGATGCCCTGGCCTTGGGTGAGGACATGGAGTTGACACAGAGTCAGCTTGCTGTTCTGAGCCTCTCATATGCCTAGACAGAAAGATAAACAAGGATGGGAAAGAGTGGCTGGATCAACAGAAAGGCAGCTTCTCTTCTGATATTTGCTCTCGGTGGTGGTTACACGCTTTTAAAGCAGAGACAAAGTCAACCACAACACAAGAATAATTGCAGCAACAAGAAAAAAAAAAAATCCCCTCTAGGTCTGTTTCTGAGCTTTGGCATGGGCTGTCTGTTGCTCACTCCTCGTGTTCTAGCACTGCTTGGCAGTGATAAGGAGCACACAACCTCCTGTACTTTAAAGTGCACTAGAAATAGAACGAGAGATACATGCTACAAAAGGAAACCGCCTGGCTTCAGGCTTTCCCCGGGGCTGGGTCTGTGGCTCAACACCCAGGAGCCTGCTGTAGCAGTGCAGGTCAGGAGCAAATTTTCCATCCTCTTTGATGGGCAGTAGGTCACCCTGGTAGTCAAAGCCGAAACATCTCTGCCTTACCCAGATTTCCTGGGATTGAGGCATTGGTGAGGTAAAAAGCACACATGCCATTGATGTGATCACCCTTTGGCTGAAGCCTTTTGGTTCAGGACCTCATTTTCATTTTAAGTATAAGGTAGCTGTGGACTTACCAGTCTTGGAAAAATGGTGGCTTCTTTAGCAGAAAGTTCCACAGATCACCCAAGTATGATGATAAAAAAAGACAACTTTCTCCTGTTTGGAAGGGAGAAACTTTGGGTGGCTTGTGGCACATCAGATGTGGTCCCTCTTGGACTCCTACAGCTCTTCACTGAGCCTGTGGCTTCTTCTGGTTCATCACCCAGATGGCAAGTCCCTTCTAAACCAATGTCTACAAAGACTGGCAAGCATGCTAGGTGTGGGAGTGGGGAACTTTTCCAGCAGGTGTGGGCTTGGGCTTGCAAGAGCAGTGGAGAGTACAAGACTCTCTGGTTTTCCTGTACTTGGTGAGCTATGCAGGAATGGGAGGTGGCTTCTGTAAAGCCAAGAACTTTGTCCAAAGAGCAGGCTTAGGGAGTACTTGTATTTCACCAAGCCAGTAAAAAACCCATAATACTCAACATCAAACATTTGTTTAGATCCCTTGACCTCCAGAGACCATCCAGCTTTTGGCCACAAGATAAGCAAAGGTGAGATCATGGTGTTTGCTTGCACAAGTTGGCAATTAAGTTAAAATAATCTCTGATGTTGAGCACGTGTTGAACTTGCTCTGCTGCATCTTCACCAGCTCTGTTCTTGTGCTCCATCCAGCACATGCTCACTGAGCGTTTTCATTCTTCGGCAGTGAATTTAGTTGCACACCGGCTCAACTATTTTACAGAGGTGGACCCAGAAGATCAATAGCTGTATGAGAATACCTAATCCCCATTTTCCATGCCACATGGACACATAGGTTCTACCCTCCAAAGCAAACATTTCAGTGTGCAAGAAGATGACTGCTTTCCATGAATAGTTTTTCTCTGCTCTTAAAGAAGAGACCTGGGAAAATCTGTGGAAACTTTCTTGCTGGCCCAAGTGAGCTGAGAGAAAGAAAACATTGCTTCGGGATCAAAAAGTGAAATGTTTTTGTTTTTTCTTGTGTTCAGAGATGAACATGAAAGGCAACTCATGAGGGAAAGGGGAATGGCTGTCTGTAGAAACCACAAAAAAAGCTTTCTAGGACCTGGCTCCAATCTTGCTGCATTTGGATTAATCACTGTTTTACATCCTGGATGTCAACAAGAGTTGTGTATGATCAGCCTCTCTGCAAAATGGACCATATACTGTGGGACAGCAGAAGGGGGTCTATCAGTGAAATTCATGGTTGGACAGGCCAACAAATAGGCAGCTGGTGTTTGAACAGAATTAGTTCAGTCTGGATCTGAGTTTGCTAATCTCTGCTAAACCCCTATCCTTGTCCTTCCTCTCACAGCCTTCCCCAGCTCAAGGAGGGGGGAATAGAATAGAAGGAAGTGGTTGAAAAAGTCTTTAAAGAGGAAATTCTTGTCTAATTCTAGGTCGTGGCAGGGGCTGTGTGTTCTGCACAGGGAGATGATAGAATCAATCATGACTGGAAAAGACATTGGCCATTTCTAATCCAGCACTGAAGACTTCCTCCCATCTGGCCCCAAAAAGGGAGAAAAGGAGAGAAGTGTTTTTGTGCATGGAAAAGGTGGCTCGTTATGCAGGAGGAATCATGTCCTGGCTGCCTGGGGAGGCAGGATGTCAAGCACGGAAGGCCAAGCGTTTATTTTGGAAATACAAGCTCCAAGTTCCTCATCTGCACATGGGTGTGCTAAACCCCCCACTTATCCCACTCCTCTTTTGTGCCTTTCCAGCCAGCATTCCAGGGAGGAAGAGGAGCCATGCTCCCAGCCCTTCTGGTGGCCCTGTCCCACCCCAGGGCACAGCGTCACTCCAATCACATGTTGGCAGCAAAGCTCCTGGCACAAAAGGTGAAGCTGAAGGCTGGCTTTCTCTTCCCAAAGTCCTTGTGGTGTTGCCCTGCTGGGAAGCCTTGGCTTCTTTGGTTTCCCACACTTCAGCTCACTCCTTCCATGAGTTTCCAAAGCGCTTTATGAGAAGCCAAGACACCTGCTCTGTGAACTCGGATCCTTGCGGGAAGTTGGCAGAAGTGCTCCTGCTGGATCGGCCAGAGTTTTTAAAATCACAGGTAGATATGATTCCTTCTTCCTCTCCTGAAGCATCTGGCACACTGCTTCAATAGTTCTCTCTTCTCTCCCCCTTGCCAGCAGCATCTCTCCCTCCACCTCTTCCCCTGCTGCAGTTTAACAGCAGCAGTGGCAGTAGATCACCTGTGTCAGATGTGTCAGCTTGACCCCTCAGTCCTGGCTCCGTGAACTTGCCACCTCCCAGCCAGCAGTTATGTCTTGCCTCCAGGAGATGCCTGCTGTCTACCAGCCAATGTCACTTCCAGGGCTCTGCTCTTCCTGCTGGATGAGTAACAGCATCTCTTGCCTGTGCCAGCTCTTATTGCTGCCTAGGGCAACTGTCTGAAGTCAGGCCCGGAGTCTGATCTTGAATTAGAGAATGACAGCGACTTAATCTCATGCACAATTAGTGGTCAAGACTCAGTGGTACAAGCAAAGAGACACAGCTCCTGCTATTCACTTTTTCAGCAACAGCCCAATAATCCTCTAAATCCAAACTTTGGATTGCTTGGCTATTATTTTGGAAAGGGGAACAAAAATAACATAACTAAGCCCATTGCAGCCCCTTGAAGTGGACTCAAATGGAAATAAAAGCCCTTTGTGGAGTGAGCTTTGGATTGATTTTTGATTTCATGTCCAAAAATCACTTGGAAAGATCATGTCGGCCAAAGGCCAGGGTCTAGTCTGTGTACCTGTGCTGCTGGCCAGATGGAGAAGAAAAAGAACAGATGCATCTAGATGAAGAGAAGGATTTCAGAATGTGTTTTTAAAGCCTCCTGTTTGCTGAAAGGGCTGGAAAGCGATTTAGAAAACATATCTAGGGTTTTCTTTGAACGTAAGGAAAAAATTGACTTGGGCCGTGCTAACATTGTGCCTTTCCAGGCTTACCACAGTGGGGAAATGTCATCTGCTTGCTAGGAACTCAACCTAAGCTCTCCCTCGGGTCAGCTGCCTTTCCATATTGAACAAGCTGGTATGGGAGGAGACAAGAGCATGAGAAGTTGAATGAGATTTTGAAAATATTTGGCCTTCTCTTAATGGAGGTTGAAGTTGGCAAGTGGTTTGGGATCTTTTTTCCTATGACTTTGCCCAAGTGTCTGAAGAGATCTGTGATTGTCGTGCTCTCACAGGTTCATTAGCCATAAGCAAAAAGAAGGAAAATTCTTTGCTTGGCCCAGATTTGGCTGTTTGTGGAGAGTGCTGTCTAAGACTCATCCAAACAGGGAACCTGAGCAGTTGCACCCATCTTAGGTGGTACCTGTGCTCTCTTGGCTGGTACAAGGGGGCTCTTAGTCCTTCAGTGAATCTACACCATCTCCATCCAAGCCATCCTCTGCCAGTAACTTCAGTATCTCTTTTTGGTCATGGGCAGATCTTCCACATTCTACTACTGAAGACGTGGTTCTGCCTAACTCCCTTGTCTCTGGATTCCTGCAAACACGGATGGATAAGTGAAAACTGCACACACATTGTCCTATCTCGCACAAGACAGGCAGAAGGTGCATGAAACCAGTTCCCTTCCTGTCCTGGTCACAGAATCAATATGGCTTCAGCTCCTGGCAGTCAGCTACTTTGGACCCTGGACATGGAAATCAGACTTCCTCCCTCTTCTCAATCTTATGACATACTTGTTTTTCTGCTACAGAGAGAGGAATTTTGAAAAATGGCTTCACTTGTTTCTTTTTCTGCTATGTTAACTGTAGGCACAGAAAAAGCAGACATCTAGCCTAGTATCAGCAATGATCTCCATGGATACCATGGGTTTTCTAGCAACACTAGAGACTGATGGTGACGTATCTTCACTAAAGGTGAAGTTCTGGCAGCTGGAGTTAATGCTGAAACCAGCTGATCTAACATGGAAATCAATGTGGGACTAATGTTGAGCTTGATGGAAAAACGTGGTGCTCACAGTGAAATGTTCTAAGGCCAGCCCTACGAATTGGGTGAAGCCAATATGGAAGGAAACATCAGACAAGAATAACCAAATGGAGGGTTAATGTCCAATCTCAGATATATGGACACCAGACCCTGCTTTTCATTTGTAATATTGCTTTACAACTTTCTGGCAGCATTCCTTCACCTAAAAGTCATATTCAATTCCCTTCACACTGAAGGCCTATGTATTCCACCACTGTGGACTAAGTTTGGGGATAACTCAGAACTAATCTCGACCTGTCCAGAAACCATAGAACAAGAGAAGCAGAATTGGCAAGTGTAAAAAGTCCATTTTCACAGAGTCCAGTGATGTATTTGAGCTGCAGCAAACTGTCAAATACAATGTGGACTGCATTGATGCAGACTCCAGCCTTTGTTGTGGGAAATTATGGAAGTTCCTCACATTCTTGGAAGACACACTGAAGTCTAAGACCTGGGTCTTGCATCATGTTTAGTCTTTAAGTTTTGCTGTGATTCTTCTCTGGATGTGGATTTAGGGACTTCATCCTTCATTTTCAGCTTGTCCAAGATGTGTAAATTAGTATATGCCTGAATCTCCTAAAAAAAACCCAACACATGACCATCATCACTGACATCATCCAAGTGTTTTTAAGCTTGAATATCTAATGAGGAAAGACCTATGCCTTGGATATAGAGCTGGAAGCAACGATTAAACAGAAAAAGACTGCTGCCATGGAGAAGAGGGCATGTGGGAAGAGCAGGAGAGATCTTACTCTTGCTCATTTGGGCTCCTCAGCAGAGCTATGGACATGTGAACTGGGATGCGGGGTGGCCATTCCTGATTTTTGCCCCAGGGCTGGTTTTGGCTGCAGCATTTCCTGAAGTATCCTGGAGCATAGTCTTGGTATGCAAGAAAGCTACCTTCTGGTGTTGTTACTGGTATGTTGATCTGACCAGGTGGAGGAATCTGAAGTTAGAGCTCAAGCCAGTCTTACCATTTTCTGGACTTCCCTGACTGGTGGTGATCTTGGAGGACCACACTTCTGTCACCACTAATCTAGAGAGCCTGGCTTTGATGGGCTCTCACTCTTACCATGACAGCTCTAACTGGTAGCCTGTGCTAAAAAAGGGACCTGGAATAGACCCTGAATATGATGCATGTCTTTGTATGGAAGAGAGAGAAATTCCTCAGCTAGATACACAGCAGCAGTAGACTCAAGCATGGAGAATCTGTGCCTGAAAAATAGTCTGTCTTCAGCTGTCATCTAGCTTAATAAAGGCAGGATGGAGAGGGAAGGGCTTTTCTTACCTCTCTAGACCATCGCAGCTCTGACAGCTCTATGGTAAAACTGGATCAATATACAGAGAGGTAGAAAAAGTTGTCTCTTTAGAGAGACAAGCAGACAGACAAATAGACAGCGAGCCAGATTCTCCTCTGCTATGAGCATGGAGCTCCAAAACTATTAAAGGAACTATTTGTAACCAGGAACAGAATCAAACCGCTGGCATAGTTCACGCTAAAAGATTTTCAGTTCAATCTCTGATGGCATTTTAATCGTAACAGCTACTCATCAGCAATGTCAGGGTTAAATACTCCCAGCATGTGTGCAATTGCAGCAATACCCCAAGAAGAACCAAGGAAATATTTCCATCTTAAGCTCCGATAAGGAGTGAAAACGTGCAACTCATTCCATATGGTGGCTGAGAGCCCTGAGCCAAGCGGAAAGCCGCTGAGTCTGCCAGCGCCTAAGAACTCGCAAGCCTGATAAATGAGGGAGCTGCTTTGGGAAAGCCAGAGATGAAGTTGCACTAGAAAGAAGAAAACAGAAGAAAAGTGAGGAGTCTTTTTTTTTTTTTTTTTTAGAGAAAAAAAAAGGAATAAAAAAAAGCAAGTTCTACCCATTTTTCTTGTTGGATGGCAGCAAGGATTTCTGGAAATGTTTTACATGTCGGAGATTTAACCAAGCTGGGATGTTTGTGGACAAGCCATTGTGCAATGAATAAATAAATCAGAAAAAAGCAGGGTGAAGAGTCTATCTTCTCTCCTTGCTTTACACAAATGATCCTGGACTGGGAGAGATGCATTCTTCTGGGATATTCAGTGCAAACCAGGATGAAAGCGCTCACAAACTGGGGATGGACTCTTCTTAGATCTCTCCAGTGTTGACATGGAAGGTGATGCTGTGCTTGGTCATACGGTGAGGAGGGAAGGGGCATCAGAGGAGATCCAGAGGACAGCCATGGCCAGAGAAGCAACCCAGCACCGGGCATCCTCCAGCAGCAGGATGCAGGCTCCCAGCTGCTCTCCAGGACCACGACCACCCCCAGCACCAGGCATGGGTGCTTGGCCAAACAGAGCTGGGGCCGTGTCTGGCACCCGGGGTCAGGGAGCAGGGGAGAGCCGGGCGGTGCTGGCAGGGAGCAGAGGGTCAGGGCAGATTGTGCCTCTCCTGCTCGCTGCCTGAGATTTGACAGGTCTGCATTCTTGGCTGAAGGGGTCTGGCTGTACAATCGATTTCTGGAGAGGAGTGGGTAAATTCACAGCTTGGCTGCCTGGAGGAAAGGCTGTGCCTTTGAAATAGTCTTTTGACGGTTAAGCAAGTCACCTCCTACAACCTGAACATACTCCTACATTAAATCAAATCCCAACTAGAGGAGGAAATCAACCATACAAACAAAAGCAACTCCCTTGTTTCTTCTCCAAATGGATTTTTTCACCCAGGAGCTGCTTTGAAGCTGTGACTACAGAGATATTTAGGTTCCCTGCAATGGACAGCAATGGGAAATCTTAGCTGGCTCATCTGCCTAAGAAAATTCCTTGCAATGAAATTGTCCTGCTACATAAGTACTTCTACATGGGCAGAGAGCAGTCTGACCTGTGCCAGCTTGGTGACTTCACCCAAACGAGGCAGCAGAGCCAAGAGTGTTTTGTTAAGCTAAAAAGAGAAAAGCCTGCAGGCTGTAAATTGCTGGGCAAGGTGATAAATGGTACTTGAACTGGGCAATATAATCTGTCTGGAAAGTTGAAAAGAATCCCGCCTTCTCAGGAGCCTAAAATATTTCTTTTTCTAGAGTACCTTATTTTCCAACTATGCACCACGCTCACTCCTTTGCCAAGGCATTTGTTCTCTGGTCTGTGCTTGTCTTGCAGCTGCTGACAAAACTGCCCTCTCAGAATCTCCCTGGCAAAAGGGGGGGAAAAAAAAATAACTCCCATATTTGGTGTGCTGTGCTTGGGTAGCTGTGTCCTTACAGAGTTGTCTGGCCATTCAGGATATACCTGAGTTACAAATAAGGGTGGGTTATTTGCTCAAGAGTGCTGCAGAGGGTGCAGACAGGAGGAGGTAGGTTGTCTGGGATGGAAGGACCAGTGTGGATCATTGTGGCTGTAGTGGGTTGGGGAACCTTCAAGATGTGGGTGCTCAGTTGAGGTCAGGTTGGGGTGATGTCCTCAGCAGAGGAAAGGTGGCCCAGCCCCACCTGGACATGCAGAAGGTGAAGATGTGATGGAGCTAGAGCAGTGGAGCAGGGAGGTGCAGGGATTTAGGAAATTTTATTTCCCGATTCAAGGATGGTGTCTTGGAGCTTCTCAGGTCTATCTATTGGTGTCTTAGCCAGTGTCTTGAAGTTTCTCGGCCCTCCTGGGAGTCTCTAAAGGGCTTGATGAAATCAAGAGGCTGTGCTGATACTTACTGATCTGCTGCTAAACCAAAGCAAGATGTTAAACCAGCCTGCTCCTGAACCTGTCCCATCCCCTCTGCCAGCCCTTCTATCTACAGGTCTCTGTGTGTCATTCCTCCCCACCAAGCTCTGGCAAGATGCTTCACTTTGACCACAGCTGTTGTCCACCCTCCAATTCAGCCAGCTTCCCCTGCCACTCTGTGCTGTGGTCCCTCCAGGGCTGTCACATCCCCTTTAGCATTGCCTAATGTGATGTGCATGCTCCCAGGCTTATGGCAGGGAGGTGCTGCGTAATCCCACCACTCTGTGCCCACAAGCCTGGCATTTATTTGCTGAGGCTTTCTTGAGCCAGCCCAAGACACTGCAGGGAAGTCCTCTCTAGGCCTGGGCTGGCCAAAAATTCAGCGGGTGGAAAAATCTTCAGAGACCTAATTTTGCATCTTCTCAGATGATGGTCCCTTTGATTTTCACTTAAGAACAAGTTAAAGAGCTAATTCTGATTATGACATCTCTCTGTCCTTGCAAAATATCCCTATGCTAAAAGGCTTAGGCCTGAATCTTAGGGCCAGATTTTCCTTTGTCTTATTTTGTGCCATCATTTCCAGCTCTGAAAAATGCCAGTAAATAGGCTCAGTTTCCCACTGCATTCTCCTACACAGCCTCCACATGGCTGAACAGATCATGCCAAAGATCTTGAAGGCCTCTAGGCACCTAATTTTCACCAGTGGGAGTTAGAGGCTTTAACACCATTAGGTTTGGACCCAACTTGCTTCACATCAGCCTCTGTTGTTGTTACACAAGAGATTATCTGTAGTATCCGGAGAAGACCTTGAGCTGAAGTCTGGGAAATTCCAGATGTGCTGTTCTCCAGTTGTTGCTGAACCTTTGCTATTGGGTTTGTGCCATGCTGAGGAGCTAGCAAGAGATCTGTGCTACTTTCTGCACCAAGACTAATGTTAAGCCAATCAAAGGTGACTGCTGAGAAATCATCCTTGTTTTCCAGCTGTTTGTCTCAAGCAGATGAAGTTCCAGGTTGCTCAAGTATATTTATGGGTCTTTTAAAGCAGCATTGAGTGTGGATAGCTGATTTCTCCAGGACAAAGATAACTGCCAGCTCTGCCTAAATGCATAATTTAATGCATGGTAGATCTTCACCCTGTGCCACCCAGCCCCGGCCAAGGGTCATGTCCATGATCCCAGCAGGTTTCTTGTTGCTGCATGGATATGTCACTTTTGTGGGAATGTGGATCTGTTTGAAATGTTGCTTGTTGCCCTGTGAAGATTTGGTATCTTCAATCAGGAATCTTTGATTTAATGAAGGATTATGAGCTACTGCTTCATTTGAAGAATAATGCTTGGAACTTTACCATCCCTTGGAGTGATTCTTTAATACTTGTGTTGGTGCTTTGGATCACCTGTGGGAGCAGAGGACAGACTCCAGCATCTATCTGCTACCGCATGCTCCTGCAAAAATCACTCAAATTCTGCCATGCCCTGGGGGTTTCCTGATAGGTCACTGATCACAGGGAAGCAGGTCTGAAGTTTTGCCCTGTTTAATGTACATCAAAGTGTTGCCAACAGTGGAGATGCTTTGAAAAGAGGCATTCTGGAAGCAGCTCTTCAGCTGGTATGAAAAAGCTTTGTTCCTTTGATTTATTCCTGGCTGTGTCAATTTAGTGCAGCAAAGGGCTGGGCCAGATCATTCTTCAGCTCCTCTGATTGAAATGAAACAGATTTTCCCCTAATGTTACGCTAAGCTGATGAGCAGCTCTGTCAAACTGACATCTTCTGACACCGCGTTTGCCTGAGACAACAGAAAAACACCACCACAAGGTAAGACCAAAGGTCCATCATGTTTCCCTTCAAAGGGGAACTGCTTCAGGAATCCTGCAAATGCAGGGGACTCATCTCACCTGGGAAGGTCATTTCCTCAGGCCAAAGCTCATGGCTTGCTCTTTATCTATGCTGAGCTCCCTTATCACCATGATTGTGGCAAACTCAGCTGCATGTTTTGTGAACTGGGATGATCTTCATGTTCTCCCCTGATATTCATTTTTCTTTTTTAAGCATTGCCAACTTAGGCAACCAGAAAACTGTAGCAAACATTGCAACATTTGTTTTTCAAAGTTTTCTTCTCAGTCATAGAAAATTCCATTAATGTAAACTCCCTTTTGAAGAGCTTCTTGAGACTGAAGCTTGGAAGATGTGCCAATCTCTTGGGCTGAAGTTCTGGCTCACTCTTCTAGATGGAGAAGATACAGCTTTTAATTCAGGTCTGTATCTTGCAGGCCTAAACCACAATCTAGACTTGTCCTGGCCTAGTGCCTTTTGGAAAGAGTAGGTCTGTTAGAGGTCGTGCTATGTAGACATCAGCATAGATGTGCTGGATCAGATCAAAGATGTATCTAGCCCAATATCCTGTCTCTTATGGTGCCAGCAGAAAATGCTTAGGGCAAGACATAAGACCATGGCAAGCCCCTGGTGATACTTCCTATGGTCCTTCCAACTCATGGCAATTTGCAGCTGAAGGACTTCCTGAGCTATGGGTCATATCCGCATCCCTGAGTGTAATTGCCCTTGATGGATGTTTCAATATCTTTAATTGTTATTTGAACCCATTTATGCTTTTGGCTTCTCCAATGTCCTATGACAATGCGTTCTACCACTTAATTATGTGCTGTTTAAAAACATAACCATAAATCATATTAGCCTTCAGTTATAATAAAAGCCTTGAATTTGGATCAGATTGCCAGCATGGATAAAGTCGACATAATTCCATTCATGTATTATATCTACAGCAATGGGAGCCTCATACCAAAGTGTGGGGAGTATGCACAACTAGTTCATGGCAAGATCTTCATGAGAGTGGTAATTCAGGCTCCTTCAGCTCTCAGCTGCCTCCTGGCATGTGCTTTGGCAGGGTCTGGTTTATACAGAGCTGTCCATCTGTTTTCTTTTCCCCAGTGCAGTTAGTCAGGAAGGTTTATCCATCTTTGCAGCCTGCCTTGGTCTCTTTTGTTTAAGGAGAAAGGTCAGGGTAGTGGATGCTTTTCCTCTGATTTTTACTTCCCTGCGGATCTACAAGGAGTAGAGGAGCGATTCTGCTCGGCACCATGGTTGTGTTTTAAACCTGCCCCCAGATTCTCTGCTTATGGCTCAGCCTGAAAGATTTTCCTGGTGAAAACAAGCATATCCTTGGGTTTATTACTCATGGGCCATGGATGAAAGCCTGGCTCTGCTGGAGAACTCTGCTGGGAGATTAACTGCTGCTAGGTCCTTACTGCAAAGTGAAGGAGGACTTGCACCTGCTTTGGAGACCAACCTCACCCACCACCCATTTGTCTCTATGCAAACCTGGACTAACAAGTGCTTTGTGGGAGAAGAGAGCCCAGAGAGGCTGAGATGAGCCCATGCTCATTCAGCTGAGGTAGGGGAGACTGAGGTGTGCCTCTGGTCCCTCATCCTGTAGATAGCTAGGAAGCCCTCCTAGGAGCTATCAGAGCAATATAATGAGATGACCTGCTCTGGAGCTTGGCCTTCATATGATAGAAGGGCATGTGCCGTGTCCTCAAGGCAGCTCTGAGAGCTATATCTGATCTGCTTCATGGCGGTTTTACTTTTTCTTCCCAAAACTTGATTTTTGGGGGGTAACAGTGACAAAGTACATGTAATTCTGCAATGTTTGCTGATAGAGACAAAACGAACCTTTTGGATTTTTTTTTTCTGAGTGCTGGTAACCTTGGCACCAACAGCTCCTTAGAGTTCCTCTGGGGTATCTTCTGCTGTGAATTTTAGGGGGAAGAAAGGGGGTCCCATTGCTTAATCCTCCCAGCTAAGTAAAATCATCTGCACTGGTAAATTCTCCAGGAGATGTACAGTTCACTGCCTGTCAGGCCAGGATATTAAATTAAGCAATTTTCATCAGATAACACATCTTCTGGTTCATGTAAAATGTCCAGCAAATCGCTGCACTCATAATTCAGCCTGATTGAAAGTGAGCTGCTAATCCATTCCACTTTGGAGAGATGCAAGAGGATGGCAGCAGGGCCATCTCTGTGGGAGACTCCCGTTTGCAGCCAGGCAATGAACGTGCTCCCCTTGGGTTCTTCTCCCCTCTGTGTGTCCCTCTGCGAGGGCAAGAAGATAGTGCTGCTCCTGCTGCCCCTCTTTGATGACCCTTTCAATCCTACGTGATATGGCATGGCCTGGATTGGCTGCTACACAGGGAATCCTTTTAAGTGATGAAACCTGCATTTGGGGAAATCATTCTGCTTCGGTTCCCTCCTGGCAGATGTGGATGGTGGAAATCTCTGGGAAAGCTCATCTCTGGGTTTCTGTCCTATAGGTCTCTTTGGTGGCCTTGAGCTTCTGCTCTATCCAGAGCTTTGCTGTCCTTGTCAGCCCATGGGAAGGTTTTATCAGGCATTGGAACACGTTGCCCAGGGCAGTGGAAGAGTCCCCATCCCTGGAGGTATTTAAAAGATGTTTAGATGTAGTGCTTTAGGGGTATGGTTTAGTTGAGGACTTGTTAGTGTTAGGTTAATGATTGGACTCAATGATCATAGACTCATTTAGATTGGAAAAGACCTCTAGGATCATCAAGTCCAACCTTCATCCCAACATCTCTTTAAAGGTCTTTTCCAATCTAGGGAATTTTGTCTTGCCCAGAGCAGCTGGGCAGCGCTGTCAGCCCTCTGTCCTCCCATTGCAGTCAAACTGGGTACCCAGTGTCAGAATGTGAATTAAAGCATTCAAAATTCATAACTTGGGATGCATCATGAGGGCATCTGAAAATGTTCTGGTTGTTGTTAACAATAATAACAACAGCAGTAGCGGGGGAACTTTTTATTTGCGGATGTTTTATAGGTTCACATTGTTCCAACCTCCCCAACCAGCGCTCTGGGAGTCGTTCCCCACTTCTTCTAACTAAAGCTGAGTTACCCTGTAATTACACAACTCCTGAAGCTGGGGCTTGAAGAAAAGCAAAGTTGTCTGCTGTCAGGAGGTTCAGGAAAGGAACACAGGTTATTTCCCAGGGTCAGCCTGTCTCTGAAAGAGCCTTTCTCTTAATGGACTAGAGACAAGTGGTTTCAGCTACTTCAGGTGAATTGGGCGTTTTTCCTTTATGTACATCCATGGCCCATTGGGGACTATTATTTGCCATACTACACCTGGGGAGTGATCAGTATAAAACATCTAACTCAATTCATTTCCCTTTAGGCAAGATGGAAAATACTCCTCTTCAGAGCCAGGGGCAGCTCCCCACCTCTCCAACACGATTAGCAAACCAGACATGAATTGCTTCATTAAAGCCAAGCAACCCTGGGCAACCACATCATTATAAAAGACCCAGGAAATCCTATAGCCAAGCAGAGATGTTCCCCCTCCCCCTGCGAGCAGACCCTTCTTCTTCAAAACCCAGTGACCTTATGCTCACTTGCTCCCCAACTCCTGCTGCTTTGCTGCCAGGTGAAAGTGTGTTGCGATGGGTGGAAGGCTAAGGCTTTATTGTCTCCATCCTCTCTATGGGGGGCCTGCTTGTGAAGCCCAGCTCTTCATATCCAGCCCTACCCGCTCATAACAGGACCTGCAGCAAAATAAAATGACAGGTAAACCATCCCATGCCACCAGCTCCTGTCTGGATGGAAGGGCTGGGGCTTGGTGATGGACAGCCGAGGGTTTCTGTCTTGGGCAGAGGGACAGCGGTGCCAGTCTGCTGTGAATGAGTTACAATTAGGCTTGCTATTATCTCTTTGGTATATATATCGTAGATAAAAAGTCTGTCTAGACGAAGTCCCTCTCTATATAGTTAGGGCACTGCAGTAGTGTTATATTTCTCTTTATATATCATCAAATTTTCACTGTCTTATATGTAAATAATAATAGCAAGGGGTTCTCTTTCCTTACTCAGATCCGAGTGCACCGTCAGCAGTTTCACAGCTATTCCACCTCAGCTTCTTCCCACTCAGCCTCTCATTACCTCTCTCCAGTGCATTCTTGCTCCCACTGCCCTGTGCTGTGAGGATCCTGGCTTCGTGCTCTGCTGCCTGGGAAAATCCTGCCCCAAGTCCTTCTTGGGTCCCAGCTCCTTAAAACCTCTCTGCAAATCCCACAAAATTTCCTCTGTTTAAAAAAATAGGAGGAGTCTTGCCTTAGTAGAGCTGGATTTAACCTGTTGTTGCCTTTATCAGCTGCTCTGGGAAGAAAATCTGGTAGAAAAGGAGTCAGGTGCTTGGCAAATGTTCCCCTCCTCTCCCTGTTCCAGCTCCAACATCAGTGACTTTGTCTGCCTGTTCAGTCCGTATTAGCTGTGTGGGGATTTGCATGCCACTATTAATTGCAGAGCAAATTAACCTTCTTCAGACCACATGTTGCTGCTGTAACTTATGCAAATATGTTGTTAGCAACTGCAAAAAAAAAAAGCACAGTTGGACTTGTATTATTACCAAGAGATTAAATGCCAATGATTAAGAAATTGGCAGCATTTCCACAACAGGACTTTCGTCGTATAAAGCTGTATCTGCTGGAATTATCCTTGTAAAAAATTGGCAGTGTCCTCAGAAAGCGCAGCCTCTAGCTTATAATTTTTCTTTTATCTTTTTGTTTTTTGGCAGCTGCTTGAAGAAAATCTCTTTGCCATTTCCAGGCTTGGAGCCCTTTTGTTTTTATGCAGCGAAGTACCCATTCTATAAACGACAGATTTCTCCACTCAGCATCTTTGGGACACCCATCGATCAATGACAGGGAATTTAAGTAAGAGGAGGGGTGACTTGGAAAATAAACTCTTCACATTCAACTGACAAAGTGGGAAACATCCGCTGCTGGCCTATCTCCACCGCCTGGGATGGAGTTGTGCCAGCACAGAGCTTGGCCCGGCGTCTTTCAACTCATTATTCTTTCATTGGTTATTTGCTGGAGTGTATTGAAAGCTTGACTTTTACATCTGCTTCCTCATGGACTTTCTGCTCCTACGATGCATGCGCTTTGTTTTCATATTTGGCTTTCAGGAGGGCTGGGTTGCAAAGCCTGCTTTAATGGTGAACAGGTTTTGGGGGGGAATTATGGGCCATGTGCACACACAGGTATGTAGGAGGTTTGTTACGCTGGAGATGCTCATCAGCAATGAGGTATTGTTATGTAGCTGGAAAAATTAAATGCAGAAAAATTAACTCTGAAGGAAAGTCAGCACATGTGAAACCTCCCCTCAGTTTTTATTCTTCTGTTTGAGTACACTCCTATATAAAAGCAGAAATTAGCTGCAGAGATGCAGATGTATTAAGTATCTAGTCTGCCTGCAGTTTACATAACAATTTAGATAATTAACAATTGAAGACAAACAATCAACGTTAATCATAATTAAGTTAATTATACAAAGTGGTTATAAATAAGTCAATTGCTCAGATAACAATTAATTATCTTGCTTCCCTCCCTTCCCAGCAGCTCTTGAGGACACTCTCAGCCTGGATGGCCTGAGCAGAGCTCCCTCCACTGCTGAGTTCACCCTCTTCGTGGGATGAGGTGAAGAATTCAGCAAGCTGCTGAAAGGTAAGTAATTAAAAAAATCTATAAACTTGCTTTTTTTTTTTTTTTAAATGCCTATCAGTGTTTCAGAAGCTAAAATTGTGGCTGGGTATTTGATGGCTGCTCATTTGTCAAAAGCAGATGAATTTGGGATATAAAATACTCCCTGTACAACAGCGGGATCCCAACAAAGCCACAAATCAGTAGATGTTTAGGTCCCAGCCATGTTTAGATTTTAGCACATGCAAGAAGGAACCCACAGAGATGCACCCGACCTCCTGTGTAGCTCCTAAAGCTCCCTAGTAGAAATTGAGTTTGCAAAGTACAGGTCAAAGATGTTTGCTTATGGGCTTCCCAAAGAGGGAGGGGACAAAACCTGCCTTGTCAGCACTCCTCAGAAAGATGTATGCTCATAGATAATCTAAATTTGGTCAATGGGCTTTCCAAGAGGATGGCTGAGGGTGTTGCTCCTGAAAGGGCAGGACCTTGCTGGAGAAGCTCACCCAATGGCAAAGAGCAAGCTCCAGGAGAGCCCTTGGTGGCCAGTAATAAAGGTGATCCAAAGCCCTGTGATCTTCTGATAATGACAATGGCTTGTAAGCACGTTTGGGGAGGGCTTATCCCTCCTTTGCAACACGAGTGTGTGTTTGGCTGTAAATTTCTTCCAGCTGTAAAGTCAGAGAAAACACTGATAAGCTCCCTCTGCCCCCTCCCTGTCCACCCAGCTGGAAATGATAGATTTACCAGAGGTAACTCAATGTACCAGGTCCCTTCTCCTCTACGGTTAGAGCATATGGAATATATTGTGGTCTGAGGGAAATACATCTTGGAGAATTTCTCCTGCCTCTCTTCAGGAGCACTCCAGGGTGGATTAAAGCAGGTGTCACAAAATTGTGCACTTCAAGTGCGTTAAGTGACAAACCATAGACAACCTCAGCCAAAGTCACAGCAGATTTCTGCATCAGGATCCAAAAGTTTTCCTGTTGCTTGGGTTTAGGTGAGACTAGCAAAATATTGGAGGAAAAAAAAAAAAAGAGAGAGAGAGACTTTCCAATGAGAGGGGACAACAAGGAAATATCCAAGATTTGCCTGGAAAAACCTGCTCCTGCAAAGGATCTGATCCTGGGCTGTAACAGTTTCCGTAACGTGAAATATATTCTCTGCTGCTTGAGGAATAAAACTAAAACACTCTTGTTGCTCCTCTGCAGGGATTGTCTGGGAGATGTGCTGGTAAACATGGATTACAGGAGGTCTTTGGTTCTTGAGGAGTCCTCAAGAGTTTATCTTTGAAGTTAGTAGCAATTCAGGTGTTAGCAATGGTAATATTTTCAACCAAAAGCAATAGGCCAAATCCTGCAGGTAGCCAGCACCTCCTCTGAAGGTACCCAGCACCAGGAAGGACAGAGTCACCCTCACAGGATAAATACACTCTGTTTTTTTCACTAGTGGCTACAATTCACTTTGGGTAAAAGCAGGATCAAGCTGAAACACCAGCAAAGGCACATCCATTATGGGTAGTCAGAGCTTAAGCTGCCAGGCTGATGGGAACTCAGAGTTGAGATAAAGATCTGTGCATTGACCCATGAGGCTGAATTATCCACTATATGGAAAAGCACTGACCTAGTCATCTTCCAGGAAAAGGCGTGGAGTATTGGAGAGTGTACAGAGAGGCTTGGGAAGAAAATTGGGAAAGACAGACCATTTCTCCCACTGGAAGATCTGGGACCTACTGCAGACTTGGGCGGGTGTTTCCAAAGTGCTTTCGCATGTGGAAGAGTTTTCTCCAGTGAAGTTTTCACCACAGCCCTGAGAGGGCCCTGATTTACTGCCCTCGGAGCATCCAGGACACCAGAATTGTGTTTGGGTTTATGTCAAACCTGGATGCAAAGGCAGGATCTAATGTGGGCTAGACCTGTGCCTGTCAGGCTTTCCTTCTGCCTCAGTCCCTCCCTGCTGCTCTGCAGCATTTTCTGTTACTTCTGCCCTAATCAAGTGTGTACCAAACCCAGGAGTGTCCTTTGCAGGGTTGTGCAGATGGGGGTGTAGGAGGCTGGACACTGATGGGGTTCGCTAACGGTTGAGTTTTGCCCATATCCTTCCTTTTTTCTCCTCATAAACTGGGTCTGGGTGGAGCTTGAGGCTTATTTGTCTGGATTTTCTGGATGTTTCGCCAGAGATAAAGGTTGCAGATTTTTGGCCTAATGTGAAGTCGCATATATGGCTACAGGCTATCACCATATTCTTGGTTAGAGCCTGATGCTGAGGAAGAGACAGTCGGTTTATGGCCTCTCTGTGAGGTGGTGTGCGCTGATAACTCCCTGTCCTGTGTTGTATTGGGAAACAAAGAGAGTCCAACTGTCTTGCCCCTGGAAAAAGGAGCAATAACATCCTAGAGCACATGGATACAATGCAGATAACAGAAACAGAGCTGGTTCTTGCAGAAGAAAACGTCTCTGAAAAGCATCTGGGCAAATCAGTCCCTGTTTTTCCCTGAGAAGGACCTTCACTGTGACTCTGCTCTCTAAGGAAAGGCTGTGAATGCAATCCTGTTATGTGTCCCAATATATTTTGATTTTCAATGTCTGAGAGAACATCTGGGTCCCATCGCTGAGATATGTGAGATGATGCTGGAGGAGAGGGATTCTTCTCAAGCTACACTCCTCATCTCCAAACCAAATTTCCAGTTGTTCAGTCTCCATGCATAGTCAATGGAGGGTGAGCGGCAGCCCAAGAGTCCATTCTCCAAACCAACTGCCATTTTTAGGTGGGCAGAAAGACCTTCTGAGTTTTCAATTCCTTTACACTATGTCCAGATGTGGTCTGGGGACAGCCAGCCTTTGGTGGCCAACGTTGGGTAAATGACTCTCAGCCAACGTCAACCCAAAGCATCAACCCTGGTGAGTCAAGACACAGACTGGAAGGAGTACTTTCAAACTGGGTTATGAAGAAATTCATCTCACTTGGAGGCTTATGTGAATTTGCTACTAAACTAAGAAAATGTAAAAGCTGGGGAGGTGTTGAGCATCTCCAGGCTCAGGAGATGTCTAAGGGTGTGACAAAGTGCAACTTGACTCACTTACACCTTGCCAGTGAGCCATGTTTAATGGGTCAGGCAGCAGAGGTGTGACAGAATCAATAGAATCAGAGTGGAGATCTTTGCAGAGCCAACAACTGGGTGGTTTGGTTTTGGGGTTTTTTTGTGCGTGTCATACTGTTCTTGTTGGTTTGTTTGTTTTTTTCTTTTTGTGTGGTTTTTTTTTTTTCCTTCTTACTTTCTTTGGTTTTTTTGCCCTCCCTCTCCTCTAAGTTTTCTGTTCTCTTTAAATTTTTCAGATTTAACCTTCAGGAAGGCCAAGATTTGAAGGGTAGCTGCAAGACAATTGAGGCCTACTCGAGCATAAGGTATTTGGCATGATTTGTACTAAGAAATACCTGTAAGAATAGCGAAGAGGAGACATGTCCAATACCCCAGGGAAGGAGCTGAGTCTTGCAGCCAGGGCTGCAGGCTCCAGCTCTAACCCCTGCCTGACAATTGATACAGAAAAACCCCATGGCCACCGTATTACAGCACTAGAGAGGAACGTGCATTCTCTTCCTGATCAAAAGTCCCAACCAGAGCCTGCTCTCACCTGCCCTGCCTCTGATCTGCAAAGACATCACTGGTTTTTATCACTCATTTTTCCTTTATCTGAGCCGAGCTGGTCTCAAGCGCTACAACCTGATTATCTCCGAGGAGGTTGCCAAAAGCATGTCAGGGATCATTAAAAGTAATAATAAAGGAAACAGGAAGAATCAAGTGGTTTGAGTAGAAAATCAGAGGGAATTCCTGGCTGAGGTTACCAGGCTGGTGAAGGTTAGGGCTTGCAGCTTGTCATGAAAGAGGAGGTCACAGCTCATGACTCCGGAGCCTCCTCAAATTAGTGATCTGTTAAATGGAAATGCCAGGAGTGTCCTCTTCCCCGAGCCTCATTAAGAACATGTTTACACACACACACATCTAATCTAGAGGAACAAGTTGCATTAAAAGTAGAACTTCTCATCCCCATTCGATCCACAGGTTTGGCCACACAAAAGAGTGTGTTTAGGCTTTGTTATTTAGCCCATGGCTTTGAATTTATTAGTGCTGAGGGAAGAAATGGTGTCAGTTCAGCTTGCAGGGAATGAGCAGCAGAACAGCTAATTTTTTTATTTTTTATGAATTAGAAAATAAGCAACAATGTACTTGAGCCAAACCGCCTTCTATTCAATTGGAAATTAATTTCATTTTGCATTCAAGAAATCTTGAGAATCACTTCTGAAGAAAATGGAAAGACATTTTTTAACTAAAATGGGGCTGTAATTAAGTGTTTTGCTTTAAAAGAAGAAAACAAAGTGTTCGGGTGTTCTCCCTTGTTGAGCTTGCCAAATTATTTGTGTTTAAAAAATGTATTATGGAGTGGTTTGCTCGGATTGAATGTCCACTTATTTTGCTTCAAAATATAACTCTGGCCAAAAAAAGTCTTTTGGTGCTAATCAAGATCAAATTAATCAAGCCTTGTTTGCTACTGGCTTATAACTACCACATTAGCAAAGGGGATGTTCTCCAGTTAGAGAAATGGGAGTTTGACATGAATTCAAGGTTTATTTTGGTCTTGTAACAAGTTTCAAAGAAACAGGATAAAACTAGAATTAAAAAAAAAAATCTAGGCAAGAATTGCTGTTAAAGCCAAGTCATCCTTAAGCAGGTGGAGTTCCTCAAAGCTTCTTAGCTCCTCATTCTCACGAAAGTGGATCTTGGCACCTACAATCTTATCTAGATCTGGATGGAAATCCTCTTTGTTGTCTCTTAGTGTCTCTCTCTGTTTCAGCAGTGGTGTTTGCATTCTCTAGCAGTCCCAAGCCCACCTCTGTCACATCAGGACTCAAAGTGCCTGCTCTAGAACTCTCTGCTCTATGGAAGGCTTTTCATTGTATTTTTTTTGTGTGTGGTTATTTTTTTTTTTTAAAGTCAAAGTTGATCCTTGAGGAGCAGGACTTATGGAGCTTGGTTTCCTGTGGCTCTGTGTCTCATGGCCGGGTTATCATGTGCCTAATAAGGTGTGAGCTCTGATTGAAACATTTCCTGAGGTTGGAGCTTTTAGAAGATCTCTCTCCTGAGTGTCTTTTCCAGCATCTAACAGCCTCTATGAGCTCCAGCCACGGACCCTCTCCCAGCAAGGGCAGTAATTCAGTGTTTTCCCTCTATCCAGCTGCCTACAGCTGTCAAACCAAGCCAACTCCTGATGCTTTTGAGGCTTTTTATGTCCAACATGATTGAAATAGACCCGTGGATTTCATAAGTTATTACTGGAGGGAGCTGAGAGATACATGGATGGCGTGATGTCTTATGAATGATTGAAAAAAAGAGTTTGGGGTTGAGATCAAACTAGTGTGCTTCATCCCAGAGGGATGCTGGTTAGGAAAGCTCCCACATGGAGCACAGCCTGGAGGAAAACAGGGAAGGAGTTTGAACTCTATGTGGGGGTTAACCCACCATGTTGTAAACCTGGACTTAGTAAGTGAATATTTAGGATCAGGACAGGAAAGGTGAAGCCAGGTGAAGGTGTCAGACCTACCTTAGGACAAGTCTTGTGAGCAGGGTGGCTGTGGTGGCTGCTCTGGTAGAGGAGGTGATCTTATTGTGGTAAGACATAAAAAGACTCCACAAAAGCCATACCTCTGGGGTTGTGATTTGCTATAGGGAAAATGAATTGTCCTGCTGGAGCTGTTTAAGCTTTAAGCAAATTGTTTATTCTGAAGGGCTTGAGGAGTCCTTAATTCCTGTGGATAGTGAGAAAGGCTGTGAACATGCACCTGACAGCAGATTTATACCAGCCCAGGCTGTGTCCCCTATTGTGCACACTGAAAAATGTTCATTTTTATATCAAGGATGCCTCAAAGCCACCAGAATGCACCAAGGTTTTGGGTTCCAGGCAGGACCCAGCTGGGGTGGGGTCATGTGTGGTGTGGTCATGTCTTTATTGAAATAATTAATGACTGCTTTAAGTTGTCGTGGGAGTTTTGGGGACCTACTAAAAAGAAATCACTTGGAGTTTGTTACTTGCCTTCATCTATCTGCATCATTTTCCCTAAAACAGACACAAAAACATTCCTATCTCATTTTAAAATATTCATGCTTACAAATAATTCTGTAGAGCAGAAGAGGAGAGAATCAGGCCCTTTCTCTCTGCACACTTTGAAATGCCCATCATGTGAGTCTAAAATCACTCCCTTTCATGCATCCTGCCCTGACCAGCTTCCCATCTCCTCCTGCAGGTGATGAGGAGGGCTGACAGGAGGAAGGCCAGCACTATCCCCTTTGTGTCTCAAGGAAAGCAGGTCCCGAAGCCAGCAAGTGGATGATGCCTCCTCCCTTTGCTAGGTAAAGGTTTTTTTTGCTCTTCAGCCAGGGCTCCCTGGCACTGTGAGTTTTGAGATGCTGGTGTGGGCAGAGGAGCAGGTTTTGGGATGCTGGCAGGAAGGTGGTGAGGGCAGGGGAGCAGCTCAAGCCCTGTCAGCACCCGCTGCATTCCCTGGGGACCGTGGCACCTTGTGTGTTTTGACAGGGGACAGCCTGTTCTCCTACTGCTAGGCTGTTGGACATGGTGTTCACTGCCTGGCGAGAGGAGAGGGTGGGAGCTTACAGACTCCAGGCACAGCTAAAGGTTAGGGATCTAGCGGTGGCACATCCACCCGCAGTGACAAGAGTGAGGATCGATGCTCCCCCCCTGCATTATTGCTCCTTGGGAGGGGCTGGAGGTCGGTGGCTGTGTGGGGCTGGTGCTGTCCTGCTGAGACACAGAGGAGCTGGACTGGAAAATACAGCTTGTAGAGATGTGAAGGTAGAGAAACGTTGCTTGGCTGGCACCAGGGAAGGAGACAGCTGCTTTATGGGCTGTGTGCCCTCAGTGTGGCCACAATTTGGGGGCCTTCTCCAAACCAGAAGCTGCCACCTTGTCTTCAGGGTGCGATCTGGGTTTGTTCCAGAGAGGCAAGTTGGCTTCCAGCTTTTTTAGTTTCAGTTTATTTCTTATATTTATCTTTCCTGATCAGAGGAGGAAAAAAGCTAGGGTGGTTGTTTGTTTACACACAGTGTTTGCTGCACAGTCCAGAATTACAGAGCTTTAACTCCTTCAGTTGATGAGATGACTGAGAGAGGAAAAAATTATTAACACTTGCCAGCTTAACCACTCTGAAAATCCCAGACAATAGTTGTCTGTGTGGCCTTTCTTGCATATATCCATGAGGATACAGGTTTTAGTGAGGTAATTCCTGCACACAGACAGTGCCTCTCCAACAGCGATCCTGGGAAATGTGCCTCCCTGCTTCATCCCAAACCCATCCATGAAGGGAGCAGTCAGACCAGGCTGTAAGTCATCTTCCATGGACCCAAACCAAGGGATGCAGGACCAAGGGGACAGTTTCCCATAGGAAACTCTTACGTAAGGTGTTGCAGTTGGGTTGCCAAGCCAGTAGGCCCATTAAAATCCTTGCTGGGGGAACAGCAGAGCTTGCGTGCATCACCTTCAGGTTAAGATAAATAATAATAATCAGGATAATGAGTGATTTAGAGGATTTTTACCAGCATAATTAATGCTGATTTATATCGCAGGGGAGCAGAGAGACGGGCTGTGATAGGACAAGAGGGTGAAGGTTCTGAATGAGGCAGGGAAGGGGATGACAGTGGGGAGTGAAAAATGAAATGTGCTTGCTAAAAAAAGCAGGTGGAGCTGGCTCCAGCACCACATGGAGCAAAGCAGGTGACATAAATAATACCAGCATATCTGCCATTTCCCTTAACAGGGATCACTCAGCCTGTAATTAGATGGAGTTATTAGTGTCTTCGTTTGCTGTATGACGGGATACAGGGTTCTGTAAGACAGAAAATAAGAGTATCTCTTCATCCTATGGAGCCATTTAAATAGCAGTGAGGGAGAAAATGAGTTTAGTCTAGGTTAATAAATGACTGCATGAGTTATACAGCTTTAAGGGTGGGCTTCATAGGATCCAAATTAAATCACCCAACCTCTGGCTGGAGAACTTGTTCCTCAGTCCTTGATCCAGGCAGCAGCTTTATGGGGAGGACCCTTCCCACTCTCCAGGACCTGCTGGAGTCACCAGGACTCCCTGGGTCCTCTCTGGTGTCCCAGGGGAATCTGACGACCCCAAACAACATGTTTGCTTTTACTACATCCCCAGCTGGGAGCTCCTGCTCCCAACACCCTACTTTACAGTCAGGTCTCACACAGGTGGTCTATCTGACCACACAAAGAGCATGAAGAGCGTGATGGGACTCTCTAGACTGATTCTACCTCAGTGGAGCCATGAGATCTTGGTCATTGACTAAAATGTTGACTGCAATTGATTTGCTACAAATTCAAGGCAGTGCTGATCAGCATCAGCAATGACACTGTAGTGGGTCTGTCTGAGCTTATTTTCCCCATACAGCACNTGGTGTGTACCAGAGAGGTGAAGCGAAGCTCTCACCCTGCTCACTTGGCTGGCAAGGAAAAGGGGATGAGTTCCCTGATGTGGTGCTGATGCCTGCTCCTTGGAGCAGTGGGAGCTTCAGCACATCTGAAAATAACCATTTTTTTTAATGTGAACTTCATCTGGCAACAGCCCCATTATGGAAACAACAGGTTGGATCAATGCAGAAGTATCTCCCAAACTCCCTCTGCTGGGAAGGAGGGCAGGCAGAAATCAATGGGGAGCTTATTGGCCTGTGCAGCTGCCTGCCTGGAAGTAATCCCTGCAATGAGCTGCCCTCATGTCCCTGAGATGGAATCAACATGGCTTTGGAGAGCTGGATGCTTGGAGAGTGCTCTGCCCATCACCCAGGATATCCCACCCATGTAGGTAACAGCCTCTTGGCTCACAGGCTCTGGTTCCCTGCCTGGCTCCCTTCATCCTTCTCCCACACAGTATCACCAGCCAGCAGCTTCTCCCTGTCCTTTCTCCCAGTGCTGCCACCCAAGTGATGGCTTCAGAGACTGCCTGATGCCTGTTGTGTGTCCTCTGAGATACACGGCCTTGCTTGGGGGATGCACATATGGATACTGCAATGAGACAGGGACTGTTCTTCCTCCAGACCCAAGGTAGCAGCCATGACCTGACTCTAGGGCTGAGCTTCACCTGGTCATACAACATGCAAGTGGACCAAGGAGGTTCTCCAATTCTCAGGGACTCGGTTTGAAAAAGTAATTTAACTAAAATAGGATAAGAGGAAATGACCTCAAGTTGCACTGGGGACGTTTAAGTTGGATATTAGGAAATATTTATTTACCAAAAGTGGCAGCCCAGGGTAGTGGTGGAGTCCCCATCCCTGGAGCAATTTAAAAGCAGTGTAGATATGGTGTTGGGGACATGGTTAAGTGGTGGCCTGGCAGTGCTAGGTGAATGGTTGGACTCAATGATTTGAAAGGTCTCTTCCAACCAGAATAATTGTAAAATGCAGTAAGACCAGGGACACATGCAGGACAAAGGAGACAGGCAGGTCTGGGGAGGTGGTAGGCTGGAAGGACATTAGATACAAGAAAAACAATAAACTCACTTTGGGACTGTTAAAATATTGATTGTATTCTTCAAGCAAAGCATAAGATATCCCTGCTCCTGCTGTGGTGCTTGTGTTTCATGGCTTGATCCTCCCTCTAACCTTTTCTGCTAGCTCTGGGCAGGATGAGTCTGGCTCTGTTTACGTCCCTTTAAAGAAGGAACAGTTCAGCCCTTCAAAGTCTTTGCCTAGGAAAAGAGGGATTTTACCTCCCTTCAAGGCTCATAGCTGCTGGTTCACAATGAATTCCCTCCAGCACTTGCTCCCAAGGCTGAGGGAGACATTGTGCCTGTGAGCCCAGGGGCTCCCCCTCCATCACCTTCCTGCTCCTTCCCCAGATTGCTGCCTTTTTGCCCCTTCTTCACCCCAGGCAAGTAGCTGAGGGCACACTGGGCTCTTCATCCCTGGTCCTGGCCATGCTAGCCTCTGTATCTCCCATCACAGCCGTGCACAGGGGATCAAAAGTGATGTGGGCCCAAAAGCTGAGCAAACTCCCCACCACTCCGGACTGGCTGCACTGGTTTCCCTCCCCCAGCCAGGAGTCCAAAAAGCCACTGTGACTCACTCCTTTTCCACAGGCAGCCTTGCCAGCTCTTGAAATACTTGGTGTTTTTCTTAGAGTCCTGGCTCCTGAAGCCATGTAATTACTTGAACTTTCATTTTCTTTAAATAAAGCCCATTTCTAACATTTTTATTTACAAAGAATAGCCAGAAAATGTGACCTCTTATGAGCTCAGAAGCCACATAGTGAAAACCCCACCTTTATCCTTTCTTATTCTTTCTTATTCATTCTTTTTCTAATTTTCTTTCATGTCATGATTTTTGCAGCCTTCTCTTGCAGACTGTGGCTGCTGGAAGTCTTCTCTCCCTACCCTTCGAGTCTTGCAATGTTGCAAGTGACCTGGAGTTTGTGCCTTGGTGGTGGTGTCAACATCTCAGGTCCATTGGCTTCAGGAATGTGTTTTCAATATTTTTCTGCCTGCTGACATGCAGCTTTGTGCAAGGTAAGGTAAGTAAAAAGGTATCAAACCCCAACCTACACAACAACTCATTGCTGGTAGGACTTGTCTTGTCTCGGCACATCCTGGATCCCTCCCTTGTTTTGCATTCCATGAGAAACCCTGGAGTTTATGCAGGTCAAATTTAATTGTCTCCCAGAAGAGCCCAAGTTCTTTACGAGCCCCATTCTGCTGAGTGATGCTGCATTTCCTATGCTGAGGGAGACCACAATCCCACACTGGGCCAGTCCCTACACAGCAGATGTTGTGGTCCCAACTTGTTTCCCTGCTCCTTTTAATCCCACGTAGCAGGGCTGAAGATGCTGCTTCTTCCTCCATCCTTTCCACAGGTACTACGAGGGTAAAAGTCACAAAGAAACCTTGTGCTTTCTGGCTTAGGAAGTGCTCCAAGAGGTCCTGAGCTCTGTGCAGCTATGGACAGCACAAGTTTGGCTCTGAACTTTGTGATTCAAGAGTATGACATAAAGTTTAAACTGGTCTTTTAAGCTTAGAGGAGAAAAAGAAGTACTTCCTTGGGGGATTCCATCCATCCCAGGGCAGACCCATCTCAGGTGGGAATGGATGAATGATATGCTGGAAAAGCTGCCCTTTCCCCCTTGATTTTGAAGGTGTCTGAACAGCCAGTTGTCAATTGTCTAGCTTTGATGTTTAGCACTTGGTGAGATGAAGAGGGTTGTTTGGTGCTGTTGTGCTGGGATATGTCATGGAGAAGCAGCATTACCTAGTGATGAGGAAAAAACTTTGCTGGTCCTACCCATCAGCACCAGGGATATGTGCAGGATGGAAATGCTATAAAATAATCCGATCCTGGGCAACAATTCAGCTGTTGTTTTATGGGACATTGGAGGCTGCAGCCACAAGACACAACGGGACAGAGAACTGGCCTCTGCAGCTGAAGGAACAAGGTTGTGTTCTCCTTGCTCTGTCCATAAGCTTTGAAAATTTGTCTTCTGTCTTCAGCCACCACAAAATGGCAGCCAGCATGCATGGGCAAAGGACCAGGGAATTGCCTTTTGGAATAATCCACTTATTTTAACAACAAACACCAGTGATCTCCGGCAAGCAAGAAGCTCACTATTAAAAGTAATCCAGAGACATTCCAAGCACATGCTTTTAGGAGAGGGAGCAGTGTGCATTTTTAACAACATCCATCAATGCACTGGCCAAAGTCACACGTTCACATCGAGACTTACAAAATATGGAAAAGTTTAAATAATCCTTGGAAGCAATCCAGGAATTGGTCATTCAACCTGTGGGACTTTTATGAATAACATTATAACACAAGCCTGTAGTGGAAGCACCAAGATCCATTCTATTGGTTCTCCAGTCTGAATTTCCCATTCCAAGATTGGATTTTGGGGAGTGAAAGCAACAGAACTGGTTTGTCTCCTGGCTGGGAGAGTTTGGCTTTGAAGAACTCAGCTTGCAGGAGCAGGCAGCAATGTGAACTTTCTCCACTTGAGGCTTCTCTTGGCCTGGATGTCCTTTTTATTCTCTATTATTTACATCTCTATTGCATAGTTCAGATGTTGCCTTCATTCTACTGCAGAAGATGTTTGCTCCCTCCACTGGAGACCTGACTGCCATGGAGTAGCCAAAGCCCTGGAGATAACGTAGACCTGCACGTTTTTCTTCTTCAACTCTCTCATCCTTCTTCTCTCTCTCATCCATGCTGACATCTGAAGCTTTTCTTTCTTAAGGGTGTGGAACAGGGCAAGAGGAGTAATTTCACTGCAGAGGCCACCTCTCCTTAGCATAGGTGTCTTTTCTGTAGCTCTGTGACTCCACTTTTCCAACAGCAGCAGTCAGTAGGTAGCAGGATGGAGAGGGACTCGCTGTAGTGAGAGCTGCTCCTCTGGTTTTAATTAAAGCCAACTTGCTTCAGATCTTCAT
The DNA here is from genome assembly GCA_013401335.1 of Brachypteracias leptosomus. Lineage (NCBI taxonomy): Eukaryota > Metazoa > Chordata > Aves > Coraciiformes > Brachypteraciidae > Brachypteracias > Brachypteracias leptosomus. The sequence continues at coordinate 792,818 of VYZX01033439.1, forward strand.
AGGAAAAACAAATGGAGTTTTCTGTTTCCCCTACTCCCCAGCAACAACCTTACGCAGAATCCCCTTTGCCACTGCTGAAAGAAGGATGAAGAAATCGATGTGAGAGGTTGTGTTTCCTAACCATCTTACAAGTCAAAAGTCTCTGTAAAGGACAGGAGAGGACAGACGGGGGCAGAAAGCACAGATGGTGGGTGGTGGATTCCTGCCTTACCAAGTGTATTGGGCAGCTTTGGGCATAGCAAAGCATCCTGCATCCAAACATCTCCAGACTGGTGCCTGGCACGGGGTGATGACCACAGATATTGGGCTGTAGGGACATCTTCCACCCACCATGAAGGCACCGATGTAGCACATTAATGCCTCTTCCTTCTTGACGTTAGGGGAAAAAAAATGAGAGGCTTTAATACAGATATGCATTCACTGACCTGCAGTTCATGCTGAAGCAGTCAAGCACCTTCCACTTGTTTTTTTTAATGTGGTTTTAAATGTTTTTTAGAAGTATCTGTTTATTACAGCCCAATAAAGTTTTATTTAGCGCAAAACCATGATTGATTTCCTCTGCTTCAAACAACAAACAGCCAACCTCCCCAGCTAGCACCTCCTCCTTGATTCATAAAAATGTGTTAACAATTCATTTAAAATTCATATACAAGCCAAGCACAGTTTATTCATAAAGTTAGACAAATTAATACAAAGCCTAGGCCTGGCACCAAGTCAAAGCATGCTCTGACAGCCTCCTCCTGCTGCACAATAGGTCCATGTGTTCTGGGAAACTGCCCTCGCCTCTGGCAACTGAAGATAGTGTTTGGAGCTCCCCCCTCTCCTCCCTGCTTTGCTCTGCATGCAGGACCAGAGCATGATGAAGCAACAAGCAAAATCTCAGAGACTTTGTGCGTCTTCAAAGTCTACTTGGCACCAAAAGGTGTGTTTGAGAGGTGGCTTCTACACACCGTGGTGATTGATACATTTTTCCTTTCTGCTGTAGGTGTCCAGACAGAGCACTGTGAGCTGAGGAAGCAGAGATGGCTCAATGGCTATGAATGGTGACCAGCTTTGTGGGTCTATTGGTTGGGAAGGAGAGCTCCAAGATCTCTGCTCTGAGGTTCACCTAGAACAGGTATGGGTGAGACACTCATAGGAATTTGTGTAACAGTGAGAAACTGTTTTCCTATGTGGTGCTGAGGGCAGAAATGCCACGTCTGTCCCATCTGTCACCATCCAGCAACTCCATCACATCAGATCCTTCTATTGGCTCCCCACCAGCCTGACTCACAGGCCTGGGCAGTGGGACATGCTCAGTTGTTTGCTGTCCTTGGATGATGTTTCCTTGGTACAATTTTCCAACCCTGACCTGGGATCCCTTGAGGTTATCCCACCAGTCTCTCCCCTGCCACAGCAGACACCAGAGCAGGAGCAGGTGCAAGTTGGTCATCTTGAGGTGCTTGTCTTAAATGGCCTAACAGGCCTCACCTGGGGCCTCCACCCACCCTTCCTCTTCCCATGGTCCTAGAGCTCTATTTAAGGGCAGCTCTGGGCATTTGCTCCTTCCCTGGACTATGTTGTAGGTGTGCCTGGTATGACCCTGGCCTCCTGGTTGGACTGTGGACACAGGCTGTAGGTAGATTGTCTCCTGTTCTGCCTCTGGGATGTACCTGGAGTTTCTGCTGTAGGTGGCTTGTGTCTAATCCTATCTTCTGTGTGAACTTCAGACACGTAAGTAACTTGTCTCCTGTCCTGGCTGGACCTGGGACCTCTACTGTAGATAGTCTGTCTACATTCCTCTCTTCTGGATAGATTCCTTGTCCCCAGTCCTGTCTCTGGCTTTGTCTTCTGCTCTGGGTGGGCTCTGAACCTGATTCACTGCTTGCTTTGTCTGTGACTGTCAGTGGCCCCTGCTGTGTTCAGACCCTGCAGAGCAGCACCTCACTGGTGAGGGCATTGCCTATGATGGGGTCAGCCTCAGCTCCCAGCTTGTCCCTGCTCCTGCTGCTCCCCAGGAGGTTCACCTCCTGGATCTGAGGTCATCCAGAGCAGCATGTCACCTCTGCTGGGCTTTCAGATGCCCACTCTAGTCACTGGAGAAGGACGGGGAGCTCCAGAGGGCTGGTTAAACCATTCAAAGAAAGTTGATCAAGAAATACAGGAGTCCTACTTCCATTTTGTGATTCTATGATTTGTAGTAAATAGAGGCTAACTTCATGTTAGGCTGAGCTCCTGTGCCTTTAACCAGGTTAATGAGTAAATTAACTCACGTGCTAGAGATAGCAATCTTGGGCTGCTATCTCTGCTGTCCTCTCCTTCGTGGTGCCTCTGCTTCCAGAGTTGCATGGCTGCTCTGGCCAACGTCAGTGTCCTTGCTGCAGAGGACTCTGGGTCCTGAGCCATGAAGCATCTCAGGGTCTGTTAATGAGGCTGGAAAAATGACACAGCACTAATAGTCCAAAGAGGACAAAACCAAAACAAGATTGGGTGATTCTGTCTGTCTGGAGGGAGATGGGCTTCTGGCCGGTGGGAATACTCAGGTCAAGCATACAAAAATGATTCTGGAAGAGTAGAAATGTTTTCAGACTGAATTTTGTATTTGAGATGCAGATATCTTGGTGAACAAAACATGGGGAAGCAGATATTTCCACTCAAGAATTTCCTGATACCTAAGAAAAACAAAATTATTCATTCTTTAATTTGTTTCATTGTTTTACTTTTCAACTGGCCAAAAGAAATGCTGCCATTTTTCAGGGCTGCTCATGCAAAGGTCAGTTGGTCACGTTGCTCTTGAGTTGAGCAAACACAAAATGTGGCTGGGCTTGCTGCTTTCTGTGCCCTGGTGATGTTACCAAGCTTGTGCAGAGGGTTTCCTGCAAGTTTGTGCTTGGACCCCACCAGCATCTGCCTTTCATTGGAGGCACATGGTATGGGCAACACAGCTCCTTGCCCCCAGCTTTCCCTTCCCAAGGGCTGGAATGATGCAATTTTAACATTACAACAGCGAAGCAATTTGGGGAAAACTGATACAGCTAATCATTTCAATTAGTGTTTAGGGCTAGAATCTGTGTGATGGCATCCATCCTGAAAGGAGGTGGTAGTGAGGTGGGAGTTGGTCTCTCCTCACAAGGAACAAGTGATAGAACAAGAGGGAATGGCCTCACGTTGTGCCACGGGGGGCTGAGGTTGGATATTAGGAAAAATTTCTTCCCCAAAAGGGTTGTGAAGGGCTGTCCCAGGCTGCCCAGGGCAGTGATAGAATCACCATGCCTGGAGGAGTATCAAAGCTGTGGAGATGTGATGCTGAGGGACATGGTTTAGTGGTGCCCTGGCAGTGCTGAGTGAATGGCTGGACTTGATGATCTGAAAGGTCTCTACCAACCAAAATGATGCTATGATTCTATCCAGCACAGCTCTGCTGATCTGCAGTCTGGACGCATTCATAGCAATGATATGATCTACTGAGTAAGCGTGTGTGCTTGTTTCAATACCTATTCATCTCCCTGCCCCTCCCTTTCTTCCTTTCCAGCAAGAGACAAGCCAAGAAAGCCACTGCTGAAAGGCTACTTTGTACAGCAAGCCTGGGGTTTCTCCCCTTACTGCCTTGTCATCACAGCACCTGCACCCCAGCAAAGCCCTGGAGTTGTCTCGTTCATCAGCAAGGGGAGGGAGGTCTGGGACACATCGATTGTCCTCGATGAAGGAACCTGGAAGGGGCAGGAAGAAAAGTGCGAGGCCAGGTGGGACTTCAGAAAACATCCCTTGCTCCCACCATCTGTGTCCTTCTGAACAGGGAGTGCTCAGGTCCACAGAGAAGCTCGAGTGTTGCTTGATGTTATCAATAAATTGTCAGCCTGGATTTCTCTGCATTGCCGAGGGTCACTGGCTGCAGTGTTGGAGGCGTCTTCCCTGGAGAGGCTGTGAGGAGGGTCCTGTACGTGCAGCATGGCCACCTCAGCTGAGAACATCAGCTGTCCTGCCTGGAGAGATGGAGGTGAGGATGTTTGTGGCTCTCTGAACTCCAGCCTCTTCCACAGGGATCCTGTGAGATTTGTGATTGACAGCATCAAATATCCAGCGTGCTTGCTCCTTTTTCTTTTTTTTTTTTTTCCCCCTGCCTGCTGGTCTCTTATCTAAAGTGCTTTCTCCTGCCTCCAGCAGCTGAGTTTCATCACACTGGGGAGGTCCAGCAGCCTGTATCCCCGTGGTAAAACCCACTGCTCCCAGAGCATGTTGAGTTGGCCGCAAAATTCCATGGTCACTTTTTGACTCTAAGCTCAGAGTCCTCTCCCCCAACCCTCGAGGGAGTAGCCAGGGTGGCTGAATCCTGCCGAGACGCTGTTTTGTGATGCAATTTCCCCAGGGCTACCAAGATGGGAGGGAACGATCCTTTCCGAGGTGCTTGGTCTCGCCTGTGGTGAAATACAGTTGGAGTTTGGCCCTAACTCTAAATCAGCTGCAAACCCAAGGGAAATCCTTGGCACCAGCTTCAAAAGCTCCTGCGCTTCTGGGCAAGGCAGGACCTGAGCTCAGCTTGGCTTTGTGGGCTTGCTGGAGAGCAGACCTGCACTGGAAAGTCCCTGTGGGATCATTTAGATAGTTTCAAGTAAAATAAATCTACTGCATGTAGGAGAGATGTGGGGATGAGGAAGGAGACATTTCATCAGCTTTGGCTGAGTGAAAAAATAGAAGTTTAGTCTAGCTGGTTTTAATCTTTTTCTGAGTTGCAGATTCCTCCCCAGATTCCCCTTAAGCCCAGCACAGGCAGTTTTAAGGTCCTGATTATAGACTTGCTGTCCCTAGGTCGTAGCAGTTCATGGCTCTGTGAGGGTCTGATGGTGATTGATTGAAGACTCTGCAGGGCAGGATGGCCCAGGCAAGGCCAGAGCTCTGCTCCAGCCCTGCCCCAGTTGCTGATCTGCACTTGTGACCTTCAGCGTTAGCAACGTGCACATCAAAAACCTCAAGTTGAGGACATTGTGTTGAGGGCTGCACCTTTTCCAGGTTCACTCCAGAATCTGTCAGTGCTCAGTACCTGGGAGTTGTGCTCCCACAAGAGTGTATTTGAGACCTTTTTATTCTTTTTCAGCAGAGAGGCTGGAAAATACTTCAGTGATGGAGCACAATCCCAGTTCCCTGTTTGCCAAAGCTGGTACGAGTCCAGAACTGCACTCCAAGATAGGAATTGACGTGCCATGTGTCTCAACAAGCTGTAGCTCTCTAAGATGGATATCTGAGTGCCCTTTACAGCCCATGGAATGAGGCGGTGGGGATCTCTCTCTCTATAGATCTACCGTCTGTTGACGGCAGAAGACGGCCACACAGTCAGCAGAGATGAGACACTTCACTGCAGATGGTTAAGCTTAAACAAAATGCATCTATATTACACTCTTGAATTAAATTCCCAATTGTTTGGGGAACCTATTGCATAGAGGAAAAAGGAGATCATGTTTCACCAGACAATGCCTGAGCTGAAAAACTGGAGCTGGTTTTATCAAAGACACAGTTGATTTTTCTCCCAATATTTGGTCTTTTTTTTGCAGGAGATGGAGAGATAAATTGTTGTAGATTAGTCCCCTCTACTCTGCCCTGGTGAGACCACATCTGGAATACTGTGTCTGGTTCTGGGCCCCTCAGTTCAAGAAGGACAGGGAACTGCTTGAGAGAGTCCAGCGCAGAGCCACAAAGATGATTAAGGGAGTGGAACATCTCCCTTATGAGGAAAGGCTGAGGGAGCTGGGTCTCTTTAGCTTGGAAAAAAGGAGACTGAGGGGTGACCTCATTAATGTTTATAAATACATTAAGGGAAAGTGTCAGGAGGATGGAGCCATGCTCTTTTTGGTGGTGTCTAATGATAGGACAAAGGGCAATGGGTGCAAGCTGGAACATAGGAGGTTCCACATAAATATGAGAAGAAACTTCTTCACGGTGAGGGTGACAGACACTGGAACAGGCTGCCCAGGGAGGTTGTGGAGTCTCCTTCTCTGGAGATGTTTAAATCCCACCTGGACACGTTCCTGTGTAACTTGGTTTAGGTGATCCTGCTCTAGCAGGAGGGTTGGACTAGATGACCTTTTGAGGTCCCTTCCAATCCCTAACATTCCATGATTCAATAGAGAAAAGGGGTGTGGGTGAAGGCAGAATGAGAGAAGATGGTCACTCCTATGGCTGGCAGCAGTAGGAGAGGACACTGAGAGCTGCTGCTGCTCCCAGGCTGAGAGCCACAGCTGAACCCTGGGAGAAGGGTTGGTAGTACAGAGATAGATGATCTCCAGGGTAAACACTTCACATGTGCTGGGTTTCAGCTGGACATGTGGTACCCAAGTTGGTTTCGGGTTTTTCTGAGGAGCTTGAGGTCAACTCAGGACTGGGAGAAGAGAAGCAGGAAAAAAGGTAGTGCTGGAGCTGAAAATTCAGGGAACAGTGAAGCTGAAGATAAATGTCACTCTGGGATGAGCAAGGAAAGAAAGAAATTCAGCTGACAGGATGGCAGAGGCCTGCCTGGTATGAAGGATGAATCCTTGACACACTAGAAAAAAACAAAGGCTTGGTTTTTTCCTCTGATCCCATCCTGAACTGGGAAAAAGCCAGTATCCTAGGATTTCTGCATGTTCAATTCCAAAAGGAAAAAAACCTCCTAGGGTAGTGAACAAATTCCATTTGGGTAGAAAAGTTGATTTGTTTTGAGTTGAACGTAGAAAATGAATGTCAAGGAAAAGTCATTTCGAAGCAAGCAAGTCCATCCTTCTCGTTGGGGAAAATGTCAAAAGGGCACGCTGACATTTACATTTTTTTCTCTCTCCACTTTGTTCCTGAACAAAAATTTGCCAAAGCCAACAGGCTGTTGTTTTCTGATGGAAATCTGTTTTGACAAAAATTTTCCAACCAGCTTCACTGGCTCCGCACAAACATTTCCGCTCTCGATTCCAATCTGGATTTGGCAGGGAGTGGGGGTAAGGATGAAGAAGGGGCTATTCTTTTGAGGACCTGTCAGTGATGGATCGTGTTGTTAGAGGACCCAGCACTGCTAAAAGCATCCTGCTTCCAGGGAGATCTCCGAGCAAGGTTCACCCTCTTTGGCTGGCTGGCCTGGGCAGGGATTAAAGCCCCGTGAAATGCTCACATGAGTTGAATTAGGGCTAGATGGCTGCTGGTCCAAAGTTAGGTCCCAGTCAAGCTTCAAATGGGATGGGATCCCAGTATTTTTTCTGTATCTGTTTACTACTGCCCCTGGCAAGAAAGGATCTCTTGATGTGTGTATCATAACATTGGAAGAGACCATTAAGATTGAGTCCAACCATTAAACCAGCCTGCAAGGTCACCACTAAACCATGTCCCTCAGCACCACATCTCCACAGCTTTGAAACCCCTCCAGGGGTGGGAACTCCCCCACTGGCCTGGACCAGCCCTTCACAACCCTTGCCAGGAAGAAATTGTTTCTCAGCTCCAACCTCAACCTCCCCTGCTGCAACCTGAGGCTGTTTTCTCTTGTTGTTTGTCCCTTGGAAGAAGAGACTGATCCCACCTGGCTCCAACCTCCTTTCAGGGAGTTGTTGAGAGCGAGAAGGTCTCCCCTGAGCCTCCTTTTCTCCAGGCTCAACACCCCCGGGTCCCTCAGCTGCTCCTCACCAGACTTGTGCTCTAGACCCTTCACCAGCTTCATGCTCAGGACTGTTTTGGAAGTCATCTAGGTTTCATTCAAGTATCTTCCATCTCGTAAGATGAACTGGGATATCACCAGGAGGAAAGCTGGGCTGAAGTGCAGGTGTAGCTCACCTGAATGGGCCAACACAGGTAATATATGCCACTGCTGCCTTTCAGGGGGTATTTCTGCAAAGATCTAGGTTTAACTTACAGGTTTTTTGTATCTTTTTTTTTTTTCTTTGGAGTTCCTGGATCACTGTAGAGATACCAGTTGAAGACAGGAAGGAAGGAATCTTCCTGGCTGTAGCTGAAGGCAAGGTAAGAGTCTGCTTCAGCTGTTTGTGCTTTTTCTATTGTCCTTGGCAAAAGGTTGTCACCTCTAGAGATGGTAAAGGAGGTGGAAAGACTCTTCTTGAGTCATCTTCTCATTATGGTTAGACTAAACATCAGCTTAGACTAGACACTGCTTCTAGATTGCCAGTGTTAAGTGGGATTAATTCCACTCTAAACATCTTGCAGAAATGTGTTACAGTGAATACAGGAGGGTGAGCATGTATAGTTTGCCCTTCACTGTGGTGGAGGAGACCAAGGCATGATCTGGTAGAGTTTTGGGAAGGAGGGAACAGATTCACACAACTCTGCACTTCTGGGTGGCATCTTCAGCTTGTCTTTAAGGAGAGAATGTCCCTGACGACTGCAGGCTACAGATCACAGCCAGCTCCTACCTGCTGACAAGGTGCTGCTGAGATGTGTGACAACTGCAGATGGCTATCAGCTCCTGCAGTTTGCTTGTCTGTGCTGTCCTGTCCCTTCGTTTCACTGAGAGTGGCACCAGGGGAAAGTGACGGCTGGAACATCACCTGACCAGACAACAAAAACCCTAGCAGAAATGCAAAGGGAGATTTTCAGAATTCTTTTTTCTTTGTTTCTTTTATGACCAGCTCAGCTGTGTGGTAGTTTTGATCCTACACCATTCCCCACTGGCTGAACTGTTTCTTAGTGTTACCCACTTGGTCATTGGAGCTTTTGGCCAAGTTTAACTCTTCCTGCAGACCATGGCTGCTTCCCTCCATCTACTCACCCTGCTTTAAATAAGAATCTGGGCTTCCATGGCTCACGGTGGTGATGGTGTAACCCTGTTCACTGAGAGCTATCTTAGCCTGGATCATGTACTTCTGTGCCAGTGTCAGCCATTCTCCTGTGTGCACCAGACCTGGGATACAGAGTAGGGAGCTTGACTTATGGCCAATTGTGAGAAAACATCTATTCACTCCCATATCTAAAGTTCCAGTCACTTCTGCTTCCCCTCTGGTGTATCAGCTAGGTGGGTGACAAAAGTCGATCACCTTCTCTGTGTCATGGCTGCAGAAATACTTGATGTTTTTAGCCCATTCTCATGTAGTCCTTCTCAAACCATCAGCCTGGGAATTGGGCATCTCAAATAATACTTTGTAGGTATCCTCAAGGTCCAGTTGCCTGCTTATGTTTGGATATACAAAAAAAAAAAGGTATATTCTTGCTGTAATTCATCCATATAACATTTAAATCCAGTGGATGTGAAGGAAGAGGTTTGCAAGTCTCTGTCATCCCCTTGTGGGATGGTGTTGGAGGGAACCACCTTCCTGGAGACTGAGATGAGAGCCCAAGCCATGCTGGCAGCCTCTTTCCAGTGCATCCTCCTGGGAGGAGGACAGTCCAGAAGGACAGTCCAACTTGTACTTCAGCTCCAAACACAGGGGGCTTACAAAAAAAAAAATATCTGAGCACAAGTGCCTGGACGTTACTGGCAGAAAAAAAAGCCACAGCGGCAATAAAATTAATTTCCTTCTCTAATATATACAAGACTTTCTCCCAGAGAATTATGACCCAAGCTGATCAAAGTCTGTAAGTGGTACTTATGCTATCAGTTTCACCCCCTTAATGCCCTCCTGTCAAAACAAAATCCCTTCGAAAGGCTTTGAGGAAAATCACATGAGCATAATGGCTTTCAAAAAAATGGCCCTAAGTACTCAGTAACATATACAGAGAAGACTATTAGATCGGCTGGTGTAATTGTACTTATATTCAAATGTAAACATTCTTCTATGAGCAAGTTACTGCTCACCCCCAGAGCAGAGCACAGGCAGATCGGGCTGAAAACCCCTCGGTTATCAAGAGAAAGGAGGGGAGGGGTTGGCAGTGGTGGGAACTTTGCCCTAGGACAGGATGGTGACTTTAGGCAGAATTAGATAAAAGGAGGAGGGAAGGGGCAGAGGAAGGATGGGGCTTGTTAAAGAACCGTTTTCAGACATACAGAGAGAGGATGAAATTCAGGCAGGGTACAACTGGCCTGCTGTGCTGCTCTCAGGTGGGAGTCGGAGACATCAAACCATCTGATCCTTTATCTGCTGTAGTGTGTTTGAACGTGTTCTTGGTGGATTTAGTGCTGCTCTGACAGCTCTGGGAATTGGAGTCCTTGGTGTATTCCCAGAATAGATGCACCAGGCAGGGCTGTGTCTGGAGCGAGGGACGATGGGGAGGCTTCATCCATTCAGACCAGGTAATGACCACTCAAGCCTGGTGAGTACAAAAAAAAGATGATATCTCAAATGTCCAGTTTGTGATACCATCAACACTGAGAGGCTGCACAGATGCAGCTCCAGCCACTTTTCGTCTTTTGAGGATCTGTTGATACACCTGTAGGGAAGCCCATATTTTCATCCTTGGCATCTTCCTGGAGTACCCCATCATCTCAATGGAACCATGAGGTGCTTGCTCTATGTGCAGCTCTTATTACCACAGCCTTCAACAGGCAACTCCTGATTCATTCTGAACACTCCTGATATAAGATTTACCCTTTTCCCATCACTGTTCAGGAATGTATCAGCTCTTCAGGTCTCCTTTGCTATGAGCAGCGATGCCTCAGGAGTGCCCAATAGCTGGGAAAGGATGAACAGCATCAGTGGGTTCAGAGCCAGGATGGTCTTAACTGGGGGCTGTGTTTGGAGAGATGCTGGTGTTGTGGCAGCAAAGCATCATTGGCAGTTTGGATGCTTATGAGTGGAAAAGTTGCTTCTGAGGTCAATGCCATTTCTGTTTCCTCCTGCACAACCCAAGAGCAGGTACGGTGTCCAGCACAGAGTCCAGCATCATTTCTTCAGTCCTTGCTTTCCCCTCTTCCTCCTCCCTTTTGCATTTCTCCCCTTTCAGGGTGAGACCAAAAGGTCCTTCATTTGAGTGTCCTTTCTCTTTACCATGGGTTTCTACCCTTCCTTCATGCCCTGCAGATCATACAGCCTCTTTGCCACATAATTTTTCTTCCTGGGGACACCAGCTCAGTCTACCAAAAAGCAGGATAAGGCCAGCTGGGCAAAAGGCTTTTATTGACAAAAGCCTGAAATATTTCAAAGGCTTTAAAAAACACGCAAAAAATCCAACCCAACAAACTATATTAATAAACTTATACAGTTTTTGTTACATTTTTTTTTCTGATGAGCTGAGAACAAATCTTTTCTGGCCACCCTTCTCTTGTGCTCTGGCAGAGTCAAAGTCTGCTGGAGTCGATGAAAAGATATTCAGAGATTGGGCTCGTTCAGATTCCTAACATCTCCTAGAGGTATTTCCCTATCTGTCCCTCTTTCCTGGACTTACTGTCTTGCTCTCCCTTTGGAGGAAATTCCTTTCCTAGTGATAACCATGTCTCTAGCTCATATTTCCTCTTTCTTGTTGACAGTTTTAAACCAATAGATTTATGAACTTTGAAGTAATAGAAATATTTAAGACATACCTATTCTTATCTAGAACAGGCTACAATTATTCTTTCTCTAGACACTGCACTTGTAAAGGGAGACATTTGCCTTTCAACCCATCTTTTGAAAAGCCAACCCTGGTTTGCTTAATGAGGACTTTGGTAACCTCTAATCACTCATGTATAGCACCAAGTGTTATCACCAGTTTCACCCCAGTGGGTCCCACAGCTGCTTTGCCAGCTTTTACCCCGGTTGGGACCGAGAAGGTGAACCTACATTTGGGGTGGCCGCAGCAAACTGCTGATGCCCAGCATCTCTGGTGGATACGTGAGATGGGTGGTGGTCAACAACAGTTTACAATTATTTTCCATCAAGGCTGGCTAGGACATCAGGCTGAGTTAGCAGGTCCATACCTTGCTTGTCTCTTGCAATCCCAGGTCTCATCTGAGAATGCCACATGGGTTCTCAAATGCTAGCTCCTTTTCTGAGTTCCATCCTTCAAAATATGAATAACTTTGCTCCCAAAGTGATGTAGGCTGGATGGCAGGGTCTTAAGTAGCCGCAGCAGTGATGGGTCATGGAGCTGCTCTTGTGTCTTGACTAAATCAGTCAGGGAGGGATGTTAGAGCATGTAGCCCATCCACAGAGTGTCTGTCCTGGGAAGGGACAGCTCTTACCCCACCAGCACTGGGTGGGCTGGAGCATCCCTCTCCTTTTCAGACCAAGAGCCTACTGAGTGTAAATTCCTCCTTCAAGGACTTCACAGATAGGGACAGATTTTCTTCACCTTTTTCTTACTCTTTCTGCTGGATCCCTAATTAATGAAAAAGAGTGGAGGGAGGAGACTTTTCCTTCAGAAAATGATTCTCTCTGTCTCATAGGAGGTGGCTGTACAGGATAGAGCTACATCCAAGGCATCTTAACCCATGTGCTGATTTAATGCAGCAAATCCCACAAGAGACTGGTGTTCAAGGTAATTACAGAGGTAGCAGCAACTTCACACATTACCCCGAGTGCTGTGGTCTGGGGTGTGTGAAATTACTTGGCACTGATGATTGGCAGCTCCCAGTGCTCCCCAGAGGCAGAGCAGGAACACTGCAGGCAAGACAAAGTTGCTGTTGATGAAGATTTTGCATAACTGTAACCTCCAATGAGTATAATTTGGTAAAGTCCTGTGGCAAGAATATCTCTAGGTATGGCTGGATTTAGGGGAGGTTGTACCTTAGTTCCAACAGTTCAGGACCCCCCAAATGATGCTGCAAAGGTGGCTGTGGATAAAGCAATAACACAATAACATTCCTGGGATATGCTGATGTCAGGTGTGAGGAGTTTCTTCTCATGCTGCACACCAAGCAGACACCAAGCATGACCCTGAGACCATATACCCTGCTCCTGGACATCAGTATTGAAGGCAGGATTTTCTGGTGGGATGGGACATTATGTGAAGGCACTGGAGGACCCTTGGGTCCTGTTGGTGGGTGCAAGGGGTGGGTACTGCATGGTCTGCATCCCTCATGAGAGAGGAGAGCCAGACTGATCCTAAACTGCTTTTCCCCCAGATAAAAGAGGGTCAAAAATCTTCTCCTGAAGCATCTGGGACAGCTTTGAGTGCCAGAGGTGGCTGCTGAGGATCCACTCTTGAGATAAGTGGTCTTCGTACCCCATCTCCAGCCTGCTTGTGCTTCTACCTGAAGATAGCTCAGTATTGGAAACAGAGGAGATTGGCTGAGCCTGTGCCCAGATGGACACAGATCTGCATATACAGTCTTTACCCCCATGGTGACCAGTGTATTATATGGCATTTTTTTTTTTGCTGTTCAGGCATTTCTCCCCATTTCATAGGGCTGGTGTCTCCGAGATGTGGTGCTCGAGTGAGAGGCGGTACCGGGAGATCCCACACTGGCTTTTCCCCAGCTTTATCAGCTGTGGGCTTAAGCAAAATAAATCATTTTCCAGGGCTATAAATCCAGAACCTTTCACCAGCTCTTACAGTAACTCACATGTGCAGAACAACAGGGGGCTGTTTATACAAACGAGCCAAAGCCTCTGTAGAGGAGTTAATGACTCCACAGCAATGCTGGGCACCCCCGGGCTGTGGGGCTGAGAGATGTGTTGCTGCCCCACGACATGGGAGAACAAAGTAGAGGCTTCAGGGTAAAAGAAACTGCATTTCCTTTCCCAAAAACCAAGCTGGGATGTTTTTGAAGGGTGTTTAAGACCGCAACTTTTTTTCTTCCTGCTTTACTCTGTGCTGTTTGTTAGCTGTGATTTATCCAGATCAGCTTTCAGAGCTGTAGAAATTGGTATCATAAGGGTTAACCTGATGTGCTGGGATGTTCCTCTCTCCTCTTGATCCCCAGGTCTTGGCTCTGTTAAACATCTCCCCCTCTCTTTTACATTCAGATCCTCTTTTACAAGGCTGGCCTCGGGAATTTCAGCCCAGCCAAGAGACATCTTCTCATCCATTAAGGCTTCGTGACAGCAGGTAACAATATCACTTCAAAAGGACAAAGTCGCACTATTTCCTCCCATCCCCAAATTAAACTCTCTGAGAACAGCATCTGAGCAGAACATAGGAAGAAGCAGCTGCTTGCTTTCTCTGCAAGGCTTATCTGCACCAGAACATCCCTATTTGGGGGGGCGGGGGAAGGCAGAGCTGAGCCCAGTGGCCACCAGTGCCTCTTGTGCACCTCAAGGCTGTTTGCTCAGAGACCTTTGCAGTCGAGTTTTAGCCATCCCACCCCCCCAAGAGGAGCTGAAGATACTCCCTTTTATCAGCCCGCTGCTGACCTCTTACCCTGCATCAGGCCAGCAAAGGCTGGATCATGTCTTGGCTAATCACTGGGGCTGTAGAGCCCTAGAGGTCTGCATCCACCATGGGCTGTGGTGAGCTCACTTTCTCAGCCTGCCTTGCTTTTTTTTTTTTCACCTCCCCATTTTTTTTTCCCCTCTCTGCTGACTCAGTCTCACGTTCCTCACATCTCCATCTCCACGCCGGCTGCCATCTCTCACACCCCCCGAGCATCTTTGCTGTCTCCCCCATCTCACGGGGCACAGGTTGCTCGTGTGTGGTCCCCCACCTGGGAGGACAAAGGCCAAGTGGTGTGATTTTGTCTCTCCTGCCTGGGCATTATTTGGTGATAACAATAACAGTCAGAGGAAGGGGGGGATCAAATGGGAGGTGGAATGTCGGGTTGGACAGTGCTGGGAAGGCAGCCAGGAGGTGCCACCATGCTGCATGGGCAGGGAAGGAGATTTTTCTCCCTTTCCTTTCAAACCTCTCTTCTTCCTGCAAGAAACACACAGGGAAATAAATCACCCTGGTACCTTTTCAGTTTTTGAAGAGGAGTTTTAAAAAAAAGTCTGAAAACCTGAAGGCATGCACACAGAAACTCCCAGGCTCTATGTAGAAATTCTTTTAAATATTTATTTCTCCCAGAAGCATTAATGTAAAACACCTTATCTTTCTAAAATTCCTTCCCCCTAACCTGTGTAACTGCAGAGCTACCTTCAGCTGCCGCAGCATCCTCACAAACCCCTCACCTGAGTGAGGAGCTGCTTGTAACTCCCACTGCTTTTGAATTACGAAGCCTCCTGATTTCCAGTGAAATCTTCTCTCAGGTGTTTACTGGGGGGATTCCAGCCTCCTATGCCTCCCCAGAAACTTCCAACAAGCCCAGATAAGGTGAGAATACCTCCTCTAATTGGCTAGTAATGAGATACAGTGTGACTGGACTTACAGAGAGCCAGGTCACTCTGTGGTGGATTAATGCACGTGGTTGTGTTAAAGATCACAGCTCGAACCTGGGTTGCACCAGTGCTCTTACTGCAATGAAGGGACTGACGTTTATGGCTTCTTCTTTGGCTTGTAAATCAGAAAAACAGTCTCAAATGTCCAGACCCCTTCTTAAACCTTGCTCTGAAGGGTAGGGAAGCCTAATGCTAAGGGATGGAGAGACACCTGTGGTTGTGCTGCTGTGTCCCAGCCACCCTGGGCACCTTGTGCTGTGCCTGTCAAGGGCTGTTGGTGCTGGGAGAGACCTTATGGCTTCTGACCTGTGGGTCCTTGGCCCTGCTGAAGTCTCTATATCCTAAAGGACATCCACTGCTGCAGAAGTAGCTCCTGTGTCTTTGAAGGTGGGGAGCTCCTCTGGCAGAAGGGCTCCTGATGTGTAAATACTTCAAGTTTTTTAAAGGTTAAAATAGATTTGGACCTGGGGAACTCTTCCAGTCTCCCTCCAGGCTTTCTGATATCTTTTCTCCATGCCTTTAAGGGGAATTATCTAAAGGAGACCACTCTCATTCTGATTTATGGGATGAGTGCTTAAAATACAACCTACTGATAATTCAGTTTGGTTTAAAAATGGCTTTTTCAGGACTCTCTCCAAACCTGTGACTTCCAGGAGCACAGTCACTTCTGGCCCTGCACTGCTTCACAGCTGATGGCTCTGCACTGAACACCTCAAACTACAGGACCCTCTCGCCGGGAGTAAAGGTGAGCTGCCTTCCTTGCACTAAATCCCTTCCCCAACACTTGTCAGATCTTTTTCATCCCACTGATCTCCAAATATATTGCAGAGGAATCCATCTTCCCCCTGCCCTGTATTTTCAGGTGGGGAAACTGAGGCATTTGCACACCAAGTGAGCCTCCTCAATTGCATCCAGGGCAGCTGACCTAAGTGGGCAATGCAGAAATGCAAAGAAAGGCACAATTTAGCCATTAAAATAACTTAAAGACTGTAAGACACTTCCACAACCTCTGATTTTATTTTTTTTTCCCCTATTATCCAGCTTTTAGGATGCTGAAGAAGACATGGGTTCCACCCCAAATAGTGATGTACATGAAATGATTCATTTCCAATGATCTCCTTGTGGTGTCAGCGTCTCCTCTAGCTACTGACCACGACAAATCCAACTTTTGGGAATTAACCTCTCCAAAAATTGAATGCCAGGATAAAAAAACAGGTGAAATCAGTGCTTGGATCCTAGCACCGACCCTACTTTTGCCCACCTTGTGTGGCTGCTGCTGTTCTTCTCCAGGCTGCCAGGAGGGAGCATCCCTGTCTGCCTGTCTGTCCACAGGCTGATGGAGACGGATGGCAGGGCTGCTGGGAACGTGTTGTCAGACTCAAGGCTTTCCTCCCAGGAGAAAGCTGCAGGTCTTGAGGGAGCCTCCTGATGAAGATGTAAGAGCAGTGTTTGACATGCCAGCCCCCTTGTTGGGGCAACGGCGGCTCACGTTGGTCGTCTGCCATCCAGCAGCACGATGATCCCCCACCTAAAAGGGTCACTGTGTTTTGTGGCCCCTTTTCTGGCTGCAAGAACGGGCTGAGGCATCACAGAGGACATCACAACAGGAAACTTCTCAGAGAAAAGCTGCAAGAAGCTTTTTTGGGGGGGATGTGGTGTAAAAAAAGGTCATGAAAATAGGCAGGAAGCTTCACAAGGGAGAAAATGTGGGAGGAAAGGCTCATTCCTCCTCCCAAAGGAGAGAAGGATGAGCAACGAGCTGATAAACCCCTCCTGGGCAGAGCCCCCTGAGCCTGCACCCGGCGCCGTGCCCGAAGGGGTTAATTCCCCAGCCAGTGCACTAAGTGGTCAGCAGCCCAATAAATTATGCCCTCGAAAGACAAACCACAATCATCATTAGTCACGGCTCATTGGCCTGTTAAGGCTCCTCAGTGAAGTTTATCTCTTCCCTCCTGTCCACCGGCAGCCATATTTCATGCTCCGAAAACAGATGACCCCGGGGGTCAGCGAAATGAAAGCCCCATTCAACAGGTCTGCCGAGGACTCGCCGCAGAAAAAAACGGCTGAGGTCAAAATAACATTGAGATACGGCCAGACCTTCAGCCGCTGCCCTCCTGGAGCAGACACACACCACACGCTCAAGTGCCCAAGACATGTTAATCCGTTTCAGGATCAGGCAGGGTCAGGCTGGGGCTGGGAGGAACAGTGGCATAATTAGGTGAGGGTGACCTCCATAAAACAGTAATGGGCTTCCAGAGGCAGCGTGGCCCGGAGGGCTCTGCACCCACTTCCCCGCTCTTTGTAAGATGGAATTGGCCAAGACGGATGGAGGGAGTCCCAAGTATTGTCCTTGTCCCTGCAGCAGCTGGCTTCGTGGGCAGGGAGGGAGGCAAGCACGTGGGGACCGTGCACCCAGCATGGGGAGCATCACAACCCAGTGTTTTTGCTCAGTGTGGTTTTAGTGTGAGACATTTTAATATAAAGGAAGGGTTTCGTTTTCTTTATTTCTATTAAAGGAAAAGATTTGGGGTGCTTGCAGATTTAAGCTGGAATAGGTGGTGTTGGAAGTCCCTGCCTGCACACAGCACTGCTGGGCAGCAGGAGAAAGGGTGTGCTGAGAAATAAGGGGGTCTTGAAGAACATTGTCATAGGATGTTATTTTTCCCTGTAAGGTCATGTGTACAGGAATCTCCCTGGGAAGAGCTGGACAACCTGGGGTGAGATAAACCACTGCATCCTGGTGGGATGAAGGGAGAGGAGCTCCAGGCCAGGCCCAGCTTCAGCTTCCTACATGGGATGACCATAAACGTCTAGGGAACATAGTAGCATGGCTCAGGGTAAGTTCATGTTTTTCAATCAATGAGAAGTCATGTGGGCAATTTAAGCCCCCCAAGGTGTTTTTTCAATGAAATGTAATGCCATGAAATGAAAATTTCAAAACCTGATATCCTGTGAGGTGTGGACTCTTCGCTAGAACAACAGGGTATTTTTATGTGATGGAAATAGAGAATAAGGCGGTGAGGAAAACACCTTGATTTTGCGTATACTGGCTTTGAGCTAGGCTGGCATCCAGTTCCTGGCTACAAAAGAACTAGTCAACATTACGACTCATTATTAAACATAAATCTGTAAGCATTTCAGAAATACTCCTCATTTGAATTAATTAATTCGAACTTCAAGGATTTGACTGTGAAACAACAAGTTTCAGAAATCAAGTTGATCTCCTGTTGTACTAGCTCTGTAGTGGGTAAGGCAGCAGCATCATTGGGAAGCCAGAGCTGTGCTGACATCCCAGGGCAGGCTTGTGGGCGACAACACAGGAATTTATCTGTGGGACTGAGGATTTTCCTGTAGCTGGTGCAGGAATGTTCCCCTTGCCTCTTTATCCCACTTCATGTGCAGCCTGTGCTTCTTCAGGTGAGAACATTTAGACTCTGGAGGACATGTTGTACCCAGTAATATCATTTTGCTGCTGTTGGTCAAATTTGGGGCTGAACCCTCTCTGACATCCATGTCTCTATAACGGAAAAATTTTAAAACCAGCTCTTCTAATGACTCTGATGTGTCTGAGCACGGTAAATCAAGAGTTGCTGGCTCAGGGCTTTTCCAGGGAGGGAGGCAGAAGAGCAGTAACAGGGGTAATTCAAGATAAGGCTCTGCTGAGATAATTTCTTTTCAAAACAGCTCAGGAGGATCACATTTTAAAGCAGCTATTTGTCTGCCTGTTTATTGCAGGCTACATCATGGGATGCTTTAGTACAAAGCAAAAGAGATGATGTGATTTGGGACATTCAATCTCCCAGCTCTCGCCCTAATTGCAGCTGTGCCTGGGCATGGCTAATGGCTCAGGCAGGTGCAGAGCATCTCAGCCCTGGATCTCTGCCACTGCTGCCAAGAGCTCAGATGGGGCTGAAGGGATCTTATAAAGGGAGGGGGCGATGAGCAGGGCTCTGTTTTCTCCCCTTCCTTACTGCTGGTGCTCAGCCTGGCCTTGCTGCTGAAGCTGGTGCAGCTCCTGGGTCTTGAGCATCGTTGCAGCCAGTGATTTGACAAGGAGATCTGCAGGATTAGGGTAACCCAATGGAAGAAGCCAGGGCTGTATGGTAGCAGGGTCTGAGCTCTGTTGCCAGCCCTAGGAGGTGGGGATGGAGGGGAAGGAGAATTGTCCCTCTTCTCTGCAAGTTTGGCATTGGCTCTGCCTCTCCCAGCGCTCAGGGATGCAGGATGGGGTCCCTGCCTCTGCCCAGGGAGGAGGTGCCTGGCTGGGATGCTCCATCCCAGGGATTTCAGGCAGCACAGGGGTGTGAGGGAGGTACTGGGGAGCTGAGCAAGCAGTGCCTGCAGTGGAGCTGTGAAACTGAGTCTCTTATTTCTCCCCTTATTCTCTATTCAGGGTTCCCCAGCCCCTAACTCTTCTACTGTATAACTTAGAGGTCTAAATTGAGCAGTGACATCCTACTTCCCTTGTGTTAATCTGCCAGGAAAACTTCAAAGAAACAAAAAAATCGGTTCTAGATAAGAACTGTGGGGGTTTCCACAGGAATTTTTTTATTTTCTTCTCTGGTTAGAGATGAAAACCTTTTGCTGCAGAAACTCATTTGGCCAAGTTTTCTGCACAGCCCCCATCCCACCTGGAGCTGCAGCCTCTACTCCCATCTCCTGAGCCCAGGTAGGAGCCTTTTTCTCCCATCTCAGCTGGTGAGGTGACCCTGAGACCCTAGCCAAGGAGCCAGGATGTTGCACCATGAATGCAATTAGCAACACGGAGCTGCTGGAGCAGGTCTGGACCCTCCCAAGCTACAGAAGGTCACAGCAGATGTTTGTGGCAGCCCAGGGAATGTAGCTGTGATATCCCTCACCCTCACTGAGCGTGCCAGCCACCAGTCCCTGCCTCCTCCCCACTGCCCACCAGCTATTCCTGATGACAACGTCCAGTCAGGACAAGGTGTGAACTGATGTGGTATTGATTTGTTTCTAGGCAAAGGAGAGGAAAATGGATAACAAAGTAAGAGCATGGAAGACACGGAGCTGGCAGCAGGTAAGGCTTTGCTATTGGCATCCATTTCTTTACAAGCTGGTCGAAAGCAGACACAGAGGCAAGACTGTTGGGACAGTATGTAATACAGGTGGCTTTTTATTCCCCGGTATATAACAAGGCTATTAGTTGAGTTGAAATAATGAGCTTTTTATGGTGGTGTTTCCCATGCTGCACACAAGACAGGGATGAGCATTGCCAGGCTCTTCCCTCAGCCCAGTGGAGCCCGATCCCTGTATCAGACACGCTCCCTCCTGCAGACACCTGGGCTTTGGCAAAAGCAAAGCCTATCCTACTTTTTTCTACCTTTCCCCCCAAGTCATCTCTCCCTTGCCAGAGCATCTATTGAACTAAAGCCCATTAGATCAGCTCCTTTGAAGTGCCTAAACTGGCGAGGCAAAGTGACAGCACCCAGGTCCCAGCGGTGGGACCAGGCAGAGGAGGGGAGAGATGCAGGAGAAACGCCCCAGCAGGACGACAGGCACGGGGCTGGTGGAAAATTTAGAGCCTCAGGCTTAGGCTCCAGGCCCCTTTTTTATTACATTTGACACCGAGCAAGCTAGATTGAGTTACTATTGTGTTTTCTTCTGGTCTATCAGATCCAAAGACCGCGGGGTTAGAAAGAGGGAGCTGCAGAGATGTCGGTTCTGGCTGTCAGCAAATACATCAGATGTATAAATAAAAAGCAGGCAATATTTCATAAGCTTAGAATGGGATTTAGCTGTCCAGTGGAGTCCGGAAGAAAAAGAGCACAGCTAACATTTCCCCAGTCCCCAGGACTGGATAACTTAGATGAATCTCCACTTTTCTGTTGTCCCTGGGTAATAGAGGCATTCCTAAGCTGTGTTTGCTGGCTCCTCCATCATCCTGCCTCTACCAGTGTAGAATGGCTGCTGGCAAAGCTGGCAGTATGGAAGCAAGCCTGGGTAGGGAGTTTTTAATATCTGAATAACAGTCATGGCATTGAAGTTTAGAAGGAGAACTCATTTGAGGTCAGGATTTTGTGTGGTGATGTGAGAATGAAGATGCAGAAGAAAGGGAATGTACCCTAGAGCTGCTTGCAGGTGGATATGGCTCCTCCTGAGGAGCTCTGGCAGGATGAGATGAGGCTTCAGTGGTTGTGTACATACCTTTATGGCTTCTCACTTTCAAAAGCTTGAAGCTGCTGAATGCTGGTAGATATAGACTGGTCCCCAGTGACTGGGTAAACATTGGGCTGCATTCAATAGGTATCAGGGCTGGTCACTATGTCAGTGCTAACTGGTTTTTGTGGAGTAAGTCCAGTGGGGGCTACCAAGATGGTGTGGGGGGACTGTGATGTACAGGAGAGTCTGAGAACTGGGTTTCTTCAGCCTTGAGGAAAAGGTTAGGGAGAGATACCATTGCTGTCTCCAACTGACTGATAAGAAGAAATGGAGTCAAACTGCTGCATGGCAATAGCCAAGAGGCAACAGACAGGCTGGAACAGGCAAAACTAATGTTAGATATTAGGAAAAGAGTTTTTCACCTTGTCCTGGTGAGAAGCTGGCAGGGCAAGGTGCCAGGTATTGGGCTAGAGACCTCCAGAGGTCCCTTCTAATCTACATGCTTCTCTAGATCTCAGAATTAAATTGCCTGGTAGATCCAGCTGCCTGTAGTCACTCCTTTTGCAGAGGAGCAAAAGCTGGTGTTATGATGTTTCCTTTTAGCTGCTTGAATGATTTCACACATGGCACTTCACCCCTGCCCTCTCTCCTGCTCTGCCCCCAGGTTCTCTGCTCCTCTTCCAAGGCAGTGCTGCTGCAAGTTGTGTTGCTCCCAGGCTGCCTTCCCATCCCTCATCTTCTCTTCCAGAAAAAAGCTTCCTCTTGCATCTCTTCCCTTATCCCCTCCCCACGCCCAGACTTACCCTTACTCTCCCACTTCAGTTCCACTGGTTGCCCATGTGGACATGTTCTTTAGACCCTTTAAAAGTAGGTTGGAGTTCACAGTCTTCAGCTGGGCCTGTCTTGCCCTGATGTGCGCAGGGTGGGAGATGTCCAGGGAGCTGCCAAGGCCATCCTGGAAGCATTGATGGTGAGAGCCACCTGAAACATCTGTTCCCAAAGGCAGGAGCTGCACAGCCCCATGGTGATGCCCATCCTGCTCATCCATCCTTTCCACTAGGCAGGTTCTCCTGGGGTCTTGCCTAGTCTGATTGGTCCCTCTGCTGATTAGTCCCCCCTGGTTATGTCACCAGATGCCAATGTAGAAACCAAGTCATCCCCTCACCCATTTGTTCCTTCCCCAAGTCCTGTATTTAATCTCTGGCTTTCAGCTTTGAGCTGCAGTATTTGTTTGAGCTGTAGCCCATCTACTCTGCCCTCACCAGGATACAGCACATGCTGGTAGCAGCTGGTTTAGCAGAACTACTGGGACCCTTTTCTGGCTGTCATTATGCTTCTCCAGACTGAGCTGAGTTTGGCATCCTGTAATCGGTCAAGTTTAATATGAGTTCTCCACTTGCAATTTGTCATGGCCTTATCAGAACATCTGCATCCTGGCCTCTCATTCAGCCCTTAGAAAAATAGAAGTATCTAATGCCTGAATAGTTTTAAATTTGGAAGCAGAGTGGGAGTAGATGGAAGAAAATACATTCTCCTTCATGTAATCACCAGAGGAGGACAGTTCTGAACAATGACCAGATCATCCTCACACCAATGATGACAGCAATTTGGGACTTATCACACCCCAGCACTATATTAAGGCACTGAGATTACATTGTTATTCATTAGCACAACATCTGCTGAAAATCAGCCTCGAGAAGGCTGGTGCAGGTGCTAAAAAGCTTTATGATGGGACAGAGAAGCTACTTCCCCACAGGGAGCAATAATGTCTTTCCCCTCCTGGGGGTTGCTTGGTGCCAATGCTCCGTGCGACCCATAAACACAGGATGCAGCCACTTGTCAGTGAGGACATCGGTCACTGAGACCAGCAGGTCCCAGATCTGCCCAACTGTGTGTCTCGGGTGAGTCCCTTCCCTTTTTCTTGTTTATTCCAAGTGGTCTTTTGCTATGGTGGGCACAGCTTCTTGTGTGGCATGTCAAGTTTAATGCATGCCACTGCTGCACTTGCCATGATGTAGGACAAAGATCCCATCTCCTGTATTTTGAAGTTCTAAACTGTGACCAGTGGCCAGTCTCAACACATTCATAACAAAATACTTTAATTCATAACAAATCCAGCCTGGTGTAAGAACTTTCTGCCATTTATCCTGCGTTGCACTGAGACCTGCTCTGCCTTAGCTGCCCCAAAAGAGCCTCAACTTTCTCAGTTTCCTCTGATAGATGAGCCAAACTTGTGGATAACTTTAGGAGTGACTTGCTGACTTGGTTCTCTGCTTGGCCTGGCCTGGTTAGTACCTAATCTCCATGGTCCTCCTTGTTGGTACCCTGGAGGAATACCTCATTGCAGTTTATTTGCTGATTCTCTTGTTTAGCAGTTGCAGAAGCATTGAGCAATTCTTTAGAATCACTGCTTTGATTGTTACAAGCAATTGAAGTTATCCAGAGTGCAAGGAATGAGTAAGACTATAAGGGTATTTCTGCTCTTGTTGCTAAAAATGTAGAAAAGGCTTCTGAACTGTGACCATCTCCTGGAACTGCAACGGTGATAGATTTTTTTTCTATCTCAAGTATGCAGTTCCAGAAGCTGTACTGCCCTTCTGAAGGTGATCTCTGAGTCTCTCCAGTCATCACAATTTGTGGCAGCCCAGGATTTGATTTCAGATGGCATAGGGATGGTTTGGGGGAATGAGGAGCATTACTGTCAGGCATCGTGTTGATGTATGGCTCTGCACAGTAGTTCAGAAATCCAGTGCAGCCTTCCTCAAGCTGCCCTGCTTCTGCTCAGGAGTCACTGCGCTGGTCTGCAGAACCTCAGCTCAAGGAGCTTTCAAAGGACCCTTTTAGCAGTTTGTGTGAACCATCCATCAGTGCTCCTGTCTTCGCTCTAACTTGCTCCAGTCTGGGTTGCCTTAATTCAGTTATGATGAAATTTAGAGAAACTGCTCCTGACAAATGAGACTTTCTCTAGTGGGTTGCTTCTTTAAACACTTAACACATGCTTAAATATTGTCATGGCTTAAAATGAGAGCACTTAAGTTCTCAGAGATCCCCCATTATCAAAGGCAGCTGCTGGCAAGCAGTGGATCACTGCTACCCAGGGGTGTATCAGCTGGAGGATATCCTCACGCTGATCATCAACCCCAAACATGTTAAAAGAGTTCTAGGACAGATGGCTACTGTCCTTGAGAAGTAGCTGGAGGTTATAATAGTAGGGGTGGACAACTGTTTGCAGGCAGAAGAGGAAAGTGACGGGGATGCAAAGCGGGTAGTGCTGACTTAAGGCTTCTCCATGTTCCACTTGGCTCTCAAGGAGCTTTGGTTTTCAAGGAAAGACCTCTGTAGTGGGTCTGTCTGAGCTGATTTTCCCCATACAGCCTTCATGCTGCGGTACTGGAAGNATAATGAGAACAAAAGTTTTATGAAGCTCCTCCTTCCTTCAAAGAAAGAGCCCCAAAGAGATTTCCTTTCTGCTCCTCCCAACCTTTCCAGCACCAGTTGCCACTGGTGCTGCTGTGACAAGTCTCTCTGGAGAGCATCAAGAACTCTGATGGCAAATACTCATTAATTGATTCGCTGGGGCCAAGGAAGCATCCAATCCAATTAGACATAAATAATTTATGCCATCGAACGCTGAGACTGGGACACTATCGATCAAAGGCAAGAAAAGGGATGACAGCTGTTCATCTTGTCAGCGCTATGGAACCTGAACTGAGATGATGATCCTTCAGCAGTGGCTTGGAGTGGCAGGGGACCACCAGTCTGAGATGAACCATCTGAGGTCTCCACTCACCACAGAGCCAACCTTTTTTATTCTTTAATCCTTATCCTCTGGCCACACTAAGGGCCTTGAAATCCATAGGGCTCCTGAAGGTTTTAAAGGATATTTACCTAAGGTACAGCATAGGTCTCAGGAGGTAACAACAAGAGGCAACTTTATCCCATGGGACCTCAAACCAACCACCTTAGTTTTCAAATAGCCATTGGTCATTCTACTAAGCCCATACCCTGTAGAGAAATGAAATGTCTACTCCAGAAGCACCAGGGAGGGACTCAGCTGTAGCAGTAGGACAGGGTAAGAAATAATTCTACTGCAATTGTGTGTCCTGGTATCTCTAGACAACATGAGGAGCAGCCCTAGTGAAAATGCAGGTATATGGCACACGTCAGCAGCTGCCTGGGAGGTGCTGTCCAGACCCTGGCACCAGGTGCACAGCCAGTGCAAGCACTTACAAAGTGCCTTTGGAAGACAGGAAAACTTGGTGCTTTCTAATTTTACTTTAACTCTCAACTTTGCTCTGTATGAAGAAGCCGAGAGTGGTTTGATGCATAAAAATCCAAATTTTGGTTTAATCCTAAAGGAAATATATATTTGACATCCTTTAATCCTAAAAGAGGATCCTTATAGCCTTTTAATCCCAAAGCATATCTTTTGGTACATAAAAATCCCAATTTGGCTTTAATTTTCAACCTTTGCTCTATGTGAAGGGCTGAGGAAGGAGGAGAGTGGTTTGATTTTGGTATATAAAAAGAAAGGAACCTGGGCAACCCGCTTCAGAGTCCCACCACCTTCAAGATCAGAGCATCTCCCTCAACATCCCCAAGGGTCTGTCACCGTGTCTGTCCTGGGCTGGGGATACCAGGAGGGGACAGAGGAGCTGTGACCCACTTGCCAAGCTATCAAAGCAGAGGGGGAAACATTAGTACTGCTACTTTCTTAATTTATTGACATTGTCTAATTTTTTGGTTGCCTAATCTTGAAAAGAACTAATGAAGCAGCCAGAAGGAGTCTCAGTGCTGAAGGGCAGCACTTCTTTTGGGCAGACCTGTGGCCTCTGTGTCTCCAGAGGAATGGCTGCCTTCTTGATGTCTTCTGGGTCTTCATGCATTGCCAAGGAGGGTCTGGCTTCATCTCCAGCCTGCTGTTCATCAGTCTTCTCATCCTTAGGCTGAAAAATCCCTGCCCTCAGACCTTGGTGGCCCTCTGAGGGACTTCTCCTGGCACAGCAGTCCAACAGAAGCCGTGTTGTCAGGTCAAGGCTCAAGGCAGAGGAGATGGCATTCCTTCAGAAGGAGTTGGGGGTAGGAGAGAGGGTGGGGGACAGGAAGGAAGGGCTCACAAGATCCCCAGCCACTACCAACATAAGAGTTGGTGCTGGGGATCTGATATCAGTAAGCTGGCAGCCAGCCAGGGGTGGAAGGTTGGCCTCCCAGCTGGTGCTGCTTGCGGTGGCTGAGCCCATGGTGCTACTTTGGCCAGGTACTCCTGCGGCTCTGCTTTGATGGTGCTGTGGAAGGAGCCTGGGGTGTCATCCTGGAGGTGGATCCACTTCCATGGGCTCCTCCATATCTGCAGGGGGATCCACTTCCATGGGCTCCACACCACCACCATCAGGAGCAGCTGCCATGGAGCTCAAAAGCTGCCTCTTCCCCTGTATCTCCTCCGATTTCTTGCCCATGCAGAGCTGGGCAACCATTCGCCTCGCTGCTGTGGCTCCTCTGTCTGTCAGATATGTTGGCGATCGAGTCCCCAGACACCCAATGAATGTGTAATGGAAAGCAGTGAGGTCGCTCCTGACATCAGGAGGCCACTGTGATGTCAATGCAAATAACCTATAGGGTTATTCTGGCAGTTGGGGAGCCTGTGGCCTTAAAAGTACCCTAGTGTTGGAGTAAGAGAAGAGTCGGGGGGCTGAGGACCCCTTTCCTGGGGATCTCTCCCCTGTGTCTGTTCCTGATGGATGGACATTTCAGGGATTGGGTCTGAAACGTGGACAAAGATTTTTCTGAGGAGGACCAGAATTGGATGAACTCTACCTACCTGTTCTTTTTAACATTTTAATGGCCAAGGGATTGTTAAAAACCCATGTAGGCCAAATGGAGACTTTCTGCCAGTTTTGGTGGAATTTAAATTAGGCATAATGTGAGTGGGTCCTTACAGAGTGCAGGGAGAAGAGGGGAAGCTTTGCAAGGTCCAACTGGTCCTGAGAAGCGAGGCTTGCTCAGCTGCCATTACCCCAGAATCACAGTTATTTCAGGCAAAGTCAATCTGCTATTTTCACTCCTGAACGCTTATTTGGGTCAGGGTGGGAAAACCCGATTTTCTTGCCAAAGTCCCACTGGGGTGGTAAAAATATAAATACCACATATTATTACGTGTGTATTGTGAGAAGTGGTTAGTGACTGTGTTTATTACATCTGGCCACTTGCAGGGAGTTCCTCTCTCTCTGCCCCCTTCCCTAAGTTCATGTGCTTACAGTGAATATGAGTCCTGCTGGGACCTGTAAAACCAGTGCGAGGGGATGGAGCCAGAGCGATCCCATACCCAGCTCCTCACAGGGCTTCTCTGCAGAGAGGAAAACTCTTTCCATTCTCTTGGCCCTACTTGGCCACTGCATGGACTTAGTGTGATGTTTCCCAGCAATAAAGCTCCATCATCTGCTCAGGGACCCGTTTCAATGCATCGTCTACCAAGGATGTGAGTTGTTCACAGCATCATCCTTGGACACTTATCTCCAGAGAAGCAGGCCAGGTATTTCATCCAGGCAGTGCTGAGGTTGACCTGTGATGGATCAAGTAATGCAGAGGGCAAAGAGGATGAGTGTTATGAAGAAGCTGCTGCCATTGCACTTCATTAGCAGAAGGAGATGTTGCTGGTTTCTCAGGATTGGTGGCAATAGGGCCCTGGATGCAACTCCTATTTGGCCACTTGGACAATGAAGGGGAGTCACCCAACATCTTAAAACACAGCAGCCACCAATCCACCCAAACCCCAGGTGCTTTGTGCTGAGCATTACTTACAAGCTTAGTTCTCGAACTCTCCCAGTCCTGGCCAGACAGGAACCTATTGCAATGTTGGCAGCCCTAGGAATGGAGCAGATCCACGCTGCTCCAGCCCTAGAATCCTTCATCTCCATCCAAGAGTTCCAGCTGCCCATCCCAGTGCTGTTCCTGGATACATCTTTCCACTAGAGGAAAGTTCAGCTGGAGAAGATGGCTTTCCTAACCTTTATATCCAAAATGATGTTATTATATCTTGGTTTCTGGGCTTTACGTGGGACAAATGCAGCACGTCATGGAGTAGAGCTGCTGTGGCTTTTAAAGCGAGATTTAAATTTGTTTTGTGACTTGTGTATGGAGGGCTGGGATGTGTTTGCAGACTAGGTGGCCTCTGAACTGGATGGATAGTTCAAAATATCCCTTTTTTGGCTACTTGGAAGTGCCAGTGGATTGGTGCCTCTCATCTAAATGGTGCTTTCCAGCCCTACATTCCCGATTTTGGGCCAGAGCCCTGCACAGTTGGCTTCTCAAGCCCCAGAACAGCCTTACAAGCTACACTGGATCTTATTAATTTGAATCTGTGCCATCCCCTTCTCTAATTTACCTCTTATTGCAGGGGCTTTGGTTACGTGTGTGTCAGCACCGGGATGCTGTGAGCTCAGGGCTCTTGCCGTATGTTGGCTGAACTCTGCTGCAGATGGGGACTGGGCTGGCAAGTTTCAAGCAGGAGGAAGGTAGCTCTGATACTCTGGCGTTATCAAAAAGCATCAGCATTTGTGTTAGAGCAACACCTTGGAGTCCTGCTGGGTTAAAACCATGAAGAACATGCAAGAACCGTGAAGAACATGCAAGCTCCTGCTTCCGAGGAAGGTTATGTCTTTCTAGCCAGCAAAGTCATCCGTATTTACTCCCCAAGGTGCCCAGGGTGACAATCAGGTCCTCAAGTCTTCTGTGAGTGCAAGCAGCCCCATTTCCAGCAACACACAGTAAGCCGAGGCAAGGAGGTGCTGATGTACAAGCAGCAGGTGACCCTTGCATCCGTGCTCACAGCATCCATCTCAGACTGGTGCCTGTGTGCAAGCTGTTGGTGCTAGAACAAGACCCAAAGCTGTTCCCACATCCGCCCGTGCTGATGATGCTGCATTTAGCTCCTGTTCAGCGTGCTCCACAAAGCAGTGAAAGACATAAAAGGAAAGGGAAGTAATTTCCCAGCCTGACCTTGGGCTTTCAGGACCCCATGGGCTTTCTCCCTTTTCTTCTGCCAACATGCACCTTTCCAGGGAACAGCTTTTACCAAGGAAATCCAGCATCTTTAGGAGGAGCTGAGAAGTCTAAAACGTAGATGCTGTGCAAAGAAGACAGCAGAGCCCACAACTGGGAAGTTCCTTCGTGGGCAGATGGGAAATGTGTCTTGCTAGAAGGAGAGAGGGCTGGGGGAGGTTTGCTCACATCAAGGTGGTGTTGGATCCAGAGCTTGTTGATTTGCATATTTTGTGACTTAGTGCACATCTCCATAACGTTAGCTCACACACTTCCTCCCCCAGCCTCCCAGGAATTGCTTGTTATTTGTATTTGCAGCTAATTAAAACCCCTCCAAGCTCAACCCCCTGGTTATGGAGAGAGGGCTGAGACCACAAGCAGACCACAGTGGAGGATGCCACAGCCCACAGGCTGACCCCACGCCACGCTGCAGACCCCACGCTTGCAGCTAGGACATTATTTACTGATACTAGCAACGTTCTCCTAAAATATATTGAAGGAGAGACTGGGAAAATGAAGTGTATAAGATTTATCCTGCACTAGAGGTTTCCAGCATCCAAGAAAGCCAGAGCATCCAGTCCCTCAGACTTAATAGAAACCTCCTGCTTTATTAATGTTGCCTTATATTTTTTTTCCCCTTGTCCACAGGTCCTGGGCAGAAAGTCAAAGCTGTATTTGAGGAGCTTTCCTGGAGGTTTTCATTAATAACAGGGCCAGGGAATCCACTGCAAATGTAAAAATAATAGATTTGAGAGCCCTAGAAGGATGGAGATTTACTCACTGTGGAAATATAAGGGAGAAAGTGGGAGTGGGAGGTTCCCATGGCTCAGCATTGCCTGCCTGGGAGCTTCAAAAGCTGCCTGAAGGCCAAGGAGATGCTGGGGAATGGAAGTAGGAGGGAAGGTTGCCTCCGAGCGGCATGGAAAGGCAGCTGTCACTGCTCTGTTGAGCTCTGGTCTTCCACTGCTGGTGGATATGCCTGAACCTAGGGGCATTTTGGGGTCCTTCTCAGGCTAAAAAGAGAAGGAATAGGTGAACCAGAAGGTCTGCTCCTTGTTCACCACTTGGAGATGAGGTCCAGGCTGATGCTGATCCTCAGCAAGTCAGGAGGGACACACAGAAATGTGGGTGGGAGAGAGGGATGCTGCTTGATGCCAGACAAGGCAAATAGAGTCCAGTTCTTGTGGGGATGCTGAGACCATGTCCCTCCCTTCCAGGTCACTTGCCAGCAGAACCACTCGCTGCTGCTCCTGTACCCCACAGTTATCACCTGGCCGTGTTGTCACCTCCTCATGCTGGTTTGCTGCACAAGAAAAGGTGACACCATGTCAGGATCAGTCCCTGGTCTGTGGCAAGTTGAATTAGGATGGGAGGGAGAATAGGACATGGGCTCTGCAGGGGTACAGCCCAATCTCCTTCCAGTGCTGCTTTGGGAGCACCCATTTCTCCTGGCTTTTGTGGTATTGACCCCACAGAGAGATTTCCATTTGACTTTTTGTCCTGTCAGCTCCATCTGGAGCTGTTTCTTAGCCCTAGCTCTGCCTGGAAAGGGGGATGTGAGGCTGTGCTCTTCCTCCAGATGCCACTATCTGGCAGAGGCCAGGAGCTGGATTCAACCCCTGACAAGGAGGAAGAAAAATGAGAGGTGGCATTCAAGATTTTAAAATTTGAGTGGGAAAAGCCTCCTAGGACAGGTTCTGTCCAATCCATGGACCAGTCTCAATGCAGCAGGAATTTGGGAGAGGACAGCACTGTACTGGTGCCAGGTAATGCTTTTCTGTTCTGATACCCACCAGAGACACTTTTGAACTGTTTGTTTTGAGACATTTATGAACTGTTTCGGGTTTCTGTGAACTCTGCAGCTACCTGGCTTTGAAACCTGCAAGTAGGAAGGAATTTTCAGTTTGGGGGCTCCCATGCCCGCTCCAGCAGCAACATCATTTATGATGTGCCCAGGCTGAGGATGCCTCTCCTGATAAGCTTCATTTTGCAGAGCCAATACTAGGAATGCTGACAACCATCAGCATTTCCAGACCTGAATCGAGACAAGTTTTGTACCAGGTGAATGACACATAGACCTGAACTCATGTACAGGAGCTGCTGCACGGAAGGAGCCCCTTTTCCTCGCTGACAAGTTGCTCGAAGGGTTTGCACTCCCTGCTCCACAATAAATGACGGTAAGCAGGGTGCAATCAGCTAAACCTTATTGTGGTTGGTTGTTTTTACTGGTGGAAAATGGATTTAAAATGAGTACAGATCATGAAAGGAGGACCACAGCCTTTTTCTCTGTGCCAGTCCTCCAGGTACATGCAGAGAGAGGTCTGTGTGGAGAGCAGAGCTTCTGCAAAAGAGCTAAAGCAAGCAAGCACTGTGCTTCTAGCCAGCCGAGACCTCTGGCCACCAGCAGCCTGGGAGATAGAGGGAGGGAGAAATGAGCTTTCTTCCAGCTGGGAAAAAAAGGCAGTGAAGCCTATGGATACAGATGGAGATTGGCTGCAACGTTGGATGGCAAACCAGCCTTCCTAGGGTTGCTGGTCAAGCTGTGGGACCCTGGGAGGCAGCAGCCAGCCCTGCAGCCTGCCAGCGAAGCACTTCAGCTCCGACATGGCTTTTCAACAGCTCGGCAGCCCCCCAGCCCCAGCCCACTGTGCTGGTGGGCCGGGGGGCTGGAGGCATTTTCCCAGCACTCTAATCTAACAGCACCAGTGGGAATGTTTACAGCACGCTGCCACTTGAGGTCTTATCAGCCTCCCTCCCTATCTCCCACCACCCCGGCCTGATAAATGGAGGTGCTGGTGGCACCCAGAGCAGGGGATGGAGCCTGGGGACTGGCCAGGCGTGAAGTCCTCAGGGCTGGGGTGCTTCTCCCAGGAGCCCCTTCATGTCAATGAGGATGTGGTGGAGGGGAAGCAACAGGGTAGACCCCTTCCCAAAGGATCTCTGAGAGCAAGGGGTCCTACTTGGGAGCAACCAGCTTCCAGGCCTGGGGCAAAGGGAATGCCCCATGGAGGGGTGATGGAATATGTTGTAGGAACTGTTGAACTGGGATTGTTTAGCTTGGAGAAGAGGAGGCTGAGAGGAGACCTCATTACTCTCTACAACTACCTAAAAGGAGGTTGTAGTGAGGCTGGTGTTGGTCTTTTCTCCCAAGTAACTAATGTCAGGACAAGAGGTAATGGCCTCAAGTTGCACCAGGGGAGGTTTAGATTGGATATTAGGAGAAAATTCTTTACTGCAAGAGTGGTCAGGCACTGGACCAGGCTGCCCAGGGAGGTGGTGGAGTCACTACCCTTAGAGGGGTTCAGAAAATGAGTAGATGTCATGCTTTGGGACATGGTCTAGGGGTTAGGGAGTTGTTGAGATGAAGGTTGTCAACTTAATGATCCTAGAGGTCTTTTCCAACCTAAATGATTCTATTCTATGATTCTATCAAGGAAATTAATCTCTATAAAAATCAAAGGCACACCAGAGAGAGTGGCTCCCATATTTTTAGCAAAGTAGAAACTAACTGCTGACACCTGCCTGTCTTGGGCAGGTTTTCCCTCAATTAACCCAATCAGCAGGGGATAAAAGGTGGCTCACCTGGGGCTGTGCTTTGCTGCTTCATGACCAAGAGTTGGTTCTGAACTGCACCAGCCTGGGAGCACCTGCGATGGCCTGGATGCCGCGTGGATGTTAAAGGTACCTCCTCCTCCCCCTTCCCCACCCGCATGCAGCATTTAAACCGAGCAGAAAAGTTCAGAATGACTTTTTTCCAATCCTTCGGGAAGGAGGATGCTCTGCTGCGTCCCTGCGCACCCCGGCAGCCGGAGCGGGACACGCCGCTATTGCCCTCTAGCGGCCCTGGACCTGGGGAAGGACCGCTCCCCTCCCTGGGATGCTCCTGAGCCTCCCTGCCACCCTGCCTGGGCTGGACAGTACCAGGAAGAGCTGGTCTGGGGGTTTTGGGGTCTTTTTTTCCCCCCATTCGATGTGACACATCTGGCTTGCACCCTCCAGGCACAGCTGATGGGTGCTGACACTTCCCAGCGTGTTGATTTCCAATCTGGGAGAAGGTTTTCCCCAAGAAAAGTATCTCAGACTTGAGAGTTTGAAGAATAATTGGAATGGGGAGAACAAGAGGAAGTGGCCACAAGTTGCACCGAGGGAAGTTGAGATTGTATATTAGGAAGAATTTCTTTATTGAAAGGGTTTTCAGGCATTGGAACAGGCTGTTCAGGGCAGTGGTGGAGTCCCCATCCCCAGAGGGATTTAAAAGATGTATAGATGTAGTGCTTAGTGATGTGGTTTAGTAGAGGACTTGTCAGTGTTAGGTTAGTGATTGGACTCGATGATCTTAAAGTTCTTTTCCAATCTAGGCAATTCTGTGGTTCTGTTCCAGAATACTCCCCAGCTTTATTTTAAACTTGTTTTAATCCATTCAGGGTGAGAATCATAGAATGTTTTGGGTTGAAAGGGACCTTGAAGATCATCTAGTTCCAACCACCTGCCACGGGCAGGGACACCTCCCACTAGACCAGGTTGTTCAAAGCCCCGTCCAACCTGGCCTTGAACAAGTGCAACGTGTCGGTGGTGCACACCCAGGAAACCTGGTGCTGCTCGTGACAATGTGACCAAGAGGGAGGTAGTGAGATTGTGGGAGCCAGAGCCAAGTTCTGCAGCATCACTGCCTGAGTATCGTCCCAATGCAAGGAATGGGAAAATGAGAGGCAAGCTCAGGGAATGAGAGATATTTGTAAAGGGAATGGGCTTTGGCTAACTCCTGGGATTGATGGAGGGTCCTCCCTCTGTGGAGAGACTTGTGAAATGTAAGGTAGAGAGAGGGGCTGGAGAATCACTGTGTATTTTCTGAATTATTACATCCCCAAAGGAACAGGGGTGAGGAAGTCCCATTTCTAAAGTTTTAGGATCTGATTTTTATCCGTCCATGAGACTCAGGTCTGTATTTTGTGCTTTTCAAAGCAAATATTTTCCAAGACTGATCTCTCATGCCCTGGCTCCCACTTGTAAGCAGCATCTCTCCAGGAGCCTCCAGCAACCCAAGACCAGGTACTCATGAACTGCCCAAGCCCTTGTCCTGCAGACCCTGCCCTCCTCGGCAGTGATGGGGCTCAGTGAGGTGTCCTTGCTGTTGGATCCCTCTCAAAGCCTGTTTTGATGGTGTGCCAGCCCTCTGAGCATGGCCATGGGCACTCCTCCTGCTTGTCCACCCAGGTGGGGCCTGTTAGCCAAGCCCTGGAGCACAAAAGGGGCTGTGTGGCTGCTGTTTGCCCTCCAGGAGCTGGGAGGAAACTTGGCAAGGAGAAAAAAACCTTTAGAGGCTACTGGGAAGACGGAGATTTATGTTTAGCCACTCTTGAGCAAGGAATAAAGGGAAACTGAGTGTGAGCAGGTATAGCAGAAGTGATGTAGGCACTTCATCTGCCCAGTGTCTATCTGGGGGCAGTAGCAAAGGAGATTGGTCTCTGTATGTCCAAGAGGAGCATTTGACTCTGCATAGTTGTAGTTCATGTCTTAGTAAATTGCCTTTGTCACCTAGAGGAGGCTGATCCTGCTCAACTGAGAAAAGTATCTTTGGTTTCTGAGGGGGGAGAAGGTGGTCTGGGAAAATAACCACCTCAGCCATGTATTTTTAACATGAATGTCTTTAACTTTAGATTAGGGAGAAGAGCAAGAAGGATATAAAAAAAAAAAATCAACGCAAGAGGGTACAGTGCAGTATCTGCAAGTTGCAGCAGCCTGCAGAACAAAAAGGCTCCTGTTTGGAGATGGAGGCAGAAGAGGGTGAGCTTAAAGGCACAGCACATGGAAAACCCACTGCTAGCCCCATGGAAGACTCTACCCCTGTGACATCATTGTAGGATTCAGGTAAGATGAATGTCCCTGGAGATGAAAAGCCTTGTTGTGAATTTATTTTGTGCTTGTGTTTCTAAAGGGTTAGGTCGTGGATTCTTCTAGGCTTTGTGGTTAAGGCTCTCCCCAGCCAGAGAAAGAAATAAATCTCCATCCTACCCAACTGAGCAGGGACTGAACCTCCCCGTGGTCCTGGGAAATCTCCAGGCTGGACTGGGCTGGGAGACCAGGTTGCAGTGGTGCGTGCCACCCAGGCTAGCACAGAACTGTCATTGAGCTGAGCCCTGCAGCAGAGCCTGCCAGCCAAACCATGGAACTCAGTTTACCTCTCAGTAATGCTCTTCCTGGTGGTCCAGCTCTCAGAGCCTTATTGTGAGTGTTCCCAGCCCAAGGTACTTGCAGTTGTACAGCAAAGGCTTAAGAGTGTCTTCTACAGCAACTCATAACTGCCTTTTACAGGGGATTTCTCTTGCTTTCTTAGATCCACCAGCATCCTAAGAATCACAGATTTATTTAGGTTGGAAAAGATCCTTAAGATCATCAAGTCCAACCAAGAAAGGATTTGAGTGCCTCCCAATGAAGGATTATCTACCCCTTTAGCCTTCCAGAGAGGTTTTCTCCATCCTGCTGTCTCTGCATAGTTAATCTTCATCTTGCTCTTGACTCTTTTGCAAGCTGGTAAGTCAGGAACCTCTGATCTGAAGAACATTTGTGTGCTGGAGTTGTACAAAAGTGCTCTTCATCCTCTTGAGCTTCATTCTGAGCTTAGCTGAGCGCTGATGTTCTCTGGAGTCACCAGACTGCAGGCAGCCATGACCTCAGCCTTGTATACTCCTGAGAAAAGCCACCAGAGCCTGGCCATTGACTCAGCCCTTGGGAGTGACGTAACTTCCCAGTACACTGAGGGCAGCGGAGTGCTGGGAACCAGTGCCAGTACAGCTGCTGGGAATGACTGGATGCCCATGAATGGCCTCCTGTTTGAGTCCCTGCAAGCAGCAGGGAAAAGCTCATAACCATCAGCCCTTCTTGGCCGTGGTGCAAGAGCTCTGGTGAAAGCATCCTG
The DNA here is from genome assembly GCA_013401335.1 of Brachypteracias leptosomus. NCBI lineage: Eukaryota > Metazoa > Chordata > Aves > Coraciiformes > Brachypteraciidae > Brachypteracias > Brachypteracias leptosomus. The sequence continues at coordinate 828,995 of VYZX01033439.1, forward strand.
GAGTATTGAGGGCTTTTTGTGAGGTCACTCTGAATGTGGGTCCTGCCCATCTCACCCAGCCTTGTTGGCCAAGGAGAACATTACCTGCAGATCACACCTACAGGTCACTTGCTGACTACTGCTCTCCAGCCCCTTGGCAGCTGACCAGAAGTGAGGGTATCTACATTCGAACCCTGTTTTCAGACATTTGGCTTCCTGTGCCAGGTGCCCAGACTGACTGAGACTATAAAATAAATCCGGAATGGCACCATTGCTTGGAAGAAAGCAGCTCATGCCCCAACTTCTGTGTTCTCTCCTTTTTCGTCACCTGCATCAGGGACCTCTAGGAAGTCTTGTGAAAGGTTGTTTATAGGTAGTGGGTGGTAAATGCAGAAGGAGAGTGACTTGGGACTGGCTTTTTGTAAGTCCTCAGGGGGACCCTTGTGAGTCACCCCAGGTCTGAGCTTGCCTGGAGGGTGTTTCTTGGCAGTGTCTGCAGGTGGGGTGGGCTTTGCCAAGCTAAAGGGGAAGCAGAGGAGCACAAGACCACAGAAATAGTTCCTACACCTTCTGCAATGGCTCTGTGGGCAGAACAAGAGCAAAAATGACTTGTAAGAGCTCTGAACGTGAGGATGGGTCCAACCCTAACTAGCCCAGCTGCAAGCCATTCTCGGGAACTGCCTGCACAAACTAACTCTTGCCACCAAATGTCCATATAATTTTATGGCCCTGGTCTATCCATCACGCCTCATACATGGATATATAACCCATGTTTAAGTAATGAGATATGACAGGCTGTACATTTCTTGGCGATTATGGCATGTGTCATAAAGCAAAAAGCTGAAGGCAATAATCCCCGGGAAACACATTGCCCCGGGGTGTCTTGTTACTATTATGAAATAAAATCACAAATGAAAAAATAATGAAAACATTCAAGGCCCTGTGCACTCGTACCATAGGTTTGGTAGAACTGTCAGGCAATCAAACCTCCAGCCCAGATTGTGAGGACCATTTATATCCAGTGTAACACCCACTCACCCACCCCACATGTGCTGCTGACAGCCTAGTCCTGGGTGCTGGTATTTCTGCATCCAGGACCCTGAGAGAAGCTTGGTAGCTTGAGGAGTTCACCTGCACTCTGCTGCTCACCCATAGCTCATCATTTGGGGCTGCCATCTTCATTTGAAAACCTTGGAAACATGAAAGAGGTTCCCACTCTAAACTCAATCGATCTCATTCTTTATCTTTCTCTTTTACCCCCTGAATTTAAGGTGGAGAATCTTCTGAATTATTTGGGTTAACAATTTATCTCCTATTTTAACTAGACTCTAGGCAGCAGCTTTCTGAGGAGACTGAGACACTTGGTATCTCAGAATGAAGTCACTGGAAAGCTATCACTTGGATTTTCTCTGGTTCTGAACTCCAGTTCAATACTTTAACGAAGTTCCTCCTTCTCCTTGCCTCTGCTTGTCACATATGGGACTTGGTCTCCCTTTCCAGGTAGTAGCAAGATTTTTTCCAGAAAAAGTTGGGAATAAAGGAGTTCCTGAAAAGGGAGTTGCCTGAAAACACAGGGATATGGCTATCCTGCCTTTTAAATATATATATATGTTTTAACAGTAGTGTTAAGGTATCACAATTTCCAGAGGTTCTCAGTGCTAAGTGAACACACAGCAATAGGTCTGGCCCAGAGAACAAGAGAGGTGTGATGAAAAACAGCACCAGGGTGGTGATGCCAACATTAGTCAGCTGCTTGGTTGGAGAGGATTGAACTTTCCCCAGCTGAGGCTAGAGTCCTCAAACAGCATCACAAACCTGGTTGTGGAAAAGGGAAGCAAGGTCTTGACTCCAGCTGAAGGATTGAGAAAGGGAGAGTGGGAATTGCTCTCTAGCAGCATCCTGGGTCCTCCCAGCTCAGCCCTGATTGCTGCTGCTATGAAGTCACTGGAACATCTTTCTAAAACAGCTTCTCTTGGTGGTGCCATAAACCCACCAGTCAATAATGGAGTAAGAAGTTTACTCGCGTGCTGTGATTCCATCAGGGAATGCCTCGTAGCTCTGCTCGCGGGTGAGTAATGCAGGCAGGCCAGATTCAGGCAATAAAAACTTCACTATGTGCTCTGGATGAGAGACACGTCATGTGAACTGGCTTAATAATGTTGTTGGCAGAAGATGAGGGGTGACCACACCATCACATTATGTCCTTTGTTTTGTTTGGTGCCTGAATCATCAGCTGGGAAAAACTGAAGCTCCCTAAACTGGATGACCGTCCAGTGCTATTGGCAAGTCAGTTCTTCATCCCAAGGAAGAGCTGTAGAGTGTGGTGTCAACTAGTACCCAGTGGTCTTGGGACTAGACAGTCCCAACCAGACCAAAGAAGGCACCAAAATAAAATGAAAAGATAGTAGTCATGAAGGAAAACCGTCTAGAATATGACCTTAATGGGAAGGGAGACTTTTTGTAGCATTTTGCTGGATGGCTGGCCGAGGGAGGTCACAGGATCTCCATCCTTGGAGATGTTCAAGGACTGACTGGACAAAGCCCTGAGCAGCTCTGTCTGAATTCAGTGTGGAACTTGCTTGGAGCAGGATGTTGGACTAGAGACCTTCCAGAGTTCCTTCTGAACTGTGATTCTTCAGAAATACTCCGTGTTCTGAGGATGTTGAGGAGCAAAGCTTGCCTTTCATTCCTGTGAAATCTTATCCACGAGCAGACCTCTCATGCTAGTACAAGGGAAGAGTTGTTACGATTTTAATCTCTTTTTCTCAGCTTCATTTGCGTTAGATAAGGGATTGAAACCAGCACCAAGACCTTGCAGGCAGAGGTTTGTGGGAGGGCTTTCACCACTGTGTCTGTGATATGAATACATGTTTTTCCCCATGTGTGAGCTGTAACCCCACACTTGCCCAGCCACCCAGGGGGTTGTCTAGTTCATAACTATCTGTTAGGAACCAGGAATTGTCACCCACCTTCTGCCCATTAGCTCTCATAGAAACAGCCTTTCACAGGAGAAGATGCTGAGAAGCTACAGCACAAGGGTGTTTCTTTCTTCTTCTTTCTCTCTTTTTCCCAAGCTTAAGAAAAATGTGCAACAAAGAGGATTTATTCTCTTCTCCTTCCCATAGGTAATGACAGGAGTTGCCAAGTAAAGACATTGCTGAATGAGGACCAAGATGTACTGCCTACCATCCTGGAAAGGTAGAATGTCTTCTGACTTCTTTTGGAACACCTTTCCTACAAGGCCAGGAGAGTTGGGGTGGTTCAACCTGGAGAAGAGAAGGCTCCAGGGAGACCTTATTGAAACCTTCCAGTATCTGAAAGGTGCCTACAAGAGAGCTGGGGAGGGACTTTTTACAAGAGCTTGTAGTGATAGGATGAGGGGTAGTGGGCTCAAACTGGGAGAGGGAAGATTTAGATCAGAAATTAGGAAGAAGTTCTTCACCCTTAGGGTGGTGAGACGCTGACACAGGTTGCCCAGGGAAGCTGTGGATGCTCCATCCCTGGAGGTGTTCAAGGCCTGGTTGGATGGGGCTTGGAGCAACCTGATCTAGTGGGAGGTGTCCCTGCCCATGGCAGGAGGGTTGGAACTAGATGATCTTTTAAGCTCCCTTCCAACCCAAACTATTCCATGATTCTCTGAAGTTCTATAGGATCCAGGGTGCATTTGCACATTTTTGGCTTTTTAGGGAAAATATTTGCCTCTTGGCTTGCCAGAAACTGAATCTTTTCTATCAACTGCCCTGAGTTTTTGCTTAACTAATAACTCAGAAACTCAGGGTGGAAAGGAGTGTCTTTTCTTCCTCCTTTCCTTCTGAGGGGAAAAAAGAGAGAAATTCCAGTATGTTGAGAGCTGTTTGAGAATTGCAATTTTCAGATTGAAAACAAAAAAATGAAATTTTCACATTCTGAAAAACAATTAGAAGCAGCATTTTTCATGCAGTAAAACTGGACAAAAGGAAATAAGTTTGTTGGAAGTCTCAGATGCTTTCTGACCTTGTTTTTTTTAAAAAAATCCATTTGTCTAAATAAAAATCTGACCTTTTAATATGAGAAAATATTTTGTTTGGACTTTTGTATAGGTATTTTAAATTTAACATCATAAAATACAATATGACAATTAATATGTAAGAATATGTCATTAAATATTTTAATATATTTTAAACAAAATAATATCCAAACTGAAATGAAATATTCCAGCACCGCCTCTGGAAAGTTGAGGGAAATGTTTTGACTCTCTTCAAAAGTTTCTTAGAAATCAACAAATCCTTGCAAAACGTTCTGATTTTGATCCAAATGTGGTTTTAGAAGGAAGGCCTCCATCAATAACTTTTTGACCAACTGCTTTTGATCCCTGGCTTTCTAGTTCCACTTGGTACTCAAAAATGCTTTTTTTTTTTTTTTGTCATTTTCTTCAATTGAATTATCTCAGCCCATCAGAAGAAAAGGCAAAATCATTCATTATCCTCATCTTACTGACCAGGGAGCCAAGTTTTAGGGAGAGACCTTGGCCAGCACTTAGAGGAAGGGAGAGCTGAAGGGGAAGTCAAGACTCAGCGGCCAACTCAGCTCTTCCCTTAGTGTGGATCATACCCAGCTCCTCCAAAACCAAATGGAACACGTGGTCTCTGCTGGCCAGGATGGACGATGGGAGGGATTGTGTGAAGTGAACCTCTCCATTAAACCCTCTCAGATGTATTTTGTTGTGTGCTCTGTTGTGCCTTACCCCAAATAAACTGGGGTGTTTATGTGCTGCAACTGGTGCTTGCTCACGTCTTAGCTGGTTGCTTCAACGTGTTGCCATTGCCCAGTCTCATCACCCTGGCAAGGTGCTGCACCACCAGTGTTGTTCTTGGTGTTCACCAATGCTCCATTTTCTGAGTTTTTGCCTTAAAACTGGAAGCCGGGATGGGCAAGGGGGGGGTGCTCGCTTGGAGAAAGCTCAGGGTTGAACGAAGGTTGTAGCCTGTGTCCTGAGGCTCTGCTTGATCTTGATGTTAGAAGCTTTCTGAGAATGACAAGACAATTGTCATCTGTCCCATCACAGTCAGGGTTTGTCCCATCAAGTTACCCTCAATAGATCTGCGGTGGATTGGTTGTTAACCAGATTTCTGAGATTTAAAACATGTGTTTCTTTTTTATTTTTAAAGTGCCTCATTTTACCTGAGGGGGAATCTCTGTAGTACTTGGGAAGGCTAAAGAGTGAATGAATAGCCTCTGGTTTTAGACATAGAAGCATTGAAAACCAGTTCAAGGTGAAAAGGAACATTGGGAATATGATTGATTTTTTTTTTTCCAAATTCCTATTGAAAACAAATGAATATTTTTATTTCCTTACTTGGAAAACAAGCTTTTAATAACCAGAATATAGATGTGTTCTGTGCAAAAGTCATGTACTGAAGAAAGGTGTTCCTCTAATGAGCCAGCTCTAGCTTGAAACTGGTAATGAACACCTTCTTCACCTACAGTCCCCTCTCCCAGTCTCTGCTCTTTACAGTCAATCTCAGCAGCATGGACCTTGATGCACAAGGTCCTTTAACCTAAAACTTCAGTGAGAAGCTCTCCAAGGGCATGGGTTTAGGTACCTGGAGCAGGAGAAGATGTCTCACCCTCTGGAAGTGCCTGTTTCTCCCTTTGGAAAAGCTAACACATGGAGATCTCCATAAAGTCAGGTGAATTCATGTGTTTCTGCTATTTTTTGTCCTTTTCCAATGCAGTGAACACCAGTCCTACTGCTGGTTCTGCAGTTTTGAGCTGTGTTGTTGTTGCAGCAATGAGTGGGAGCCTGTCCCTTCCCAAATCTTCATTAGCCCAATGTTGTGCTTAGTTGCATCTGACTCAACAGCTTCTAGAAATGTGTGTTTCCAGGATAGCTCTGTGGTTTCACTAGCAGTACTGATAACACAATAATGAAAAAGTGACCCTCCAGAGAAATCCCTTATCTTTTCTGACAGCCACCCCCGGGAAGAATGTTAATTTCCAACCTGTTTCTAAACATACTGACAGTGGGCAATTTGGGGAACAAGGAAAACAATACACTGGATACTTGGCCATAAATGAGGAATTAATTGAACACTTCCTTTTAATTTCCCCCCCTTACCTGAGGCTGAGCCAAACTTGCATCTCTTCGGCTGACATTGTGCTTCCTGGTGAAGAAAAGGTGTGTGGTGATTTTTTTTTTCTCTGCTAGTTCATGTTTCCATCACTTTCTGCTTGATTTGGGCAGTTCTCAGCTCAACAGGGTGCTGGGCAATTTCACTTAAACTGTATTTTTTTACCTTGAAAGGTTGGACTGGATGATCCTTGAGGGCCTTTCCAACCTGGCATTCTATGATTCTGTGACTCTTTGCTTGTCTCACACGAGCTCTTGTTTCTTGGTGCTCCTTTTCATGGTAGAGGTAGGAGGAAGGTTTGGGTGCCTGCATTGAACAGAGTTTTTCCTACAGTTAGTGGTGTCTATGGACAAGATGTTTTGTTCATGGTAGCAGGTCCAGGTAGTGGCCATGTTTAGTTAATGCTATGCCTCATTACCTCCTGTGCAATTCCTGGAGACCATGGGCTGTAGCAGCCTTGATTTAGAAGGTTCCTCTCCCATGTCTCCCATCACATCCCTTCTTTCAACTGTGGATGCTCCTGGTCTGGATCTTGGTATGACTTCAGAGAGATGCTGTGATCCTTGAACTTAGCAGCAGGTAACTTGCAAGTTAAGTTCCTTTTCCCCGGGGGATGTGGTCAGCTACACAAAAATACCTGCAGCTGTGGAAAAATCAGGTTTTTTTCACCTCTTAGTGTCCTTGAGACTGGGAATCCCCCAGCAGCAGAGCATGTTTCTGGCTGGCTTTGCAGCATCTTGGTCACCTGCATACCAGGGAGAAACCAGAGGTAAACAAATTACCAATTAGAGGAAAAATTCAATTCTCCTGAAAATTATAGTAAAAATTAGTATGTATCTAAGGAGACATAGGAACATAATGTGGTCAGCTTAGGTGCTTCTCCCCCCCACCACCTTGTTTTCATCCCAACTTATTGGTAGAAAGGACCCATGGACACCTCTGTGTCTCTCCCATGGTTCCCCTCTTCCAGCTCAGGTCTTTTTAGCTAAATTAGTCTCTTTACTCTCACTGTACTGGGCTTTCCTGGTGTGACTCCAAGCACTTCTCCCAGAGCAGTGGGTAACAACCCTCAGCCTGAGCACCAGGCAGGATTTGACCCTACTTTTACCCCTAAGCAGATCCATGGCCTGATGCTCACCACGTTGCTCCTGATTTCCAGGAGCACACAGAGCCTGCTCTTCAGTAGCATATTTTGTAGCAGGATAGAGATTTACAGAGCTCTATTTTTGTGGGATGTTGGGAGATTTGAAGCTCTCCTTCCTCTTTTTGTCTCTCTCTCTCTTCCCTCGACCATTGCCCAGCCCCAATTACAGCCTGGGAGCTCTCAGAGGGGATGAGGAGCACTTCAAACACAACAAAGCCCCATCACTTGCCATCCCGCCAGCCCTACAAAGACGACATCTCCTGGACTTCTGCCCTAATGAGAGCAAATTTTTTGTCCAAACATTTGAAGCGAGGAGGTGCCTTCTCTTGCCACCCCCCACCGGGGTTAATGTTATTATCCGGTTCACTCTGCTTCGAAATTAAAACAAGGGCATTTGCTTCTTTTAATGAGAGGTGACAGTGGCTCCAGCACTTCAGAAAGGAATTAGGAAAGAAGGGATGGCTGTGGAGCCCGTCTACATAGAGTCTTATCCACCAGCCCTTCTGCCCTGGGCAGCTGGTGGGATCAAAGGCCACCTACCTGCTGCTGAGCACTAAATTCTCCAGGACATCCCCTTTGGCTGTCCTGCCCTGAGATGGAAATAATGCTTTAAAGCATTATTATATTATATATATAACATGGGGCTTCACATCCCTGGAAAGGATGGAGCAAGGGTCTGCTAAGGTGGCATTTTTGGAGAGCTAAACCTGGCCAGGTTCTGGCTTAGGACTTTGGTGGAGGGGAGAAATATTGGTGTAGCCAGGCTTCAGGTAAAAGTGGTGAAAATGCAGCGATTGAAATGTTGTGGAGAGAATTTTATATGTATTTTATTAATGGAGGGCTTTGAACTTTAAGTTTTCAACAGGGCCTTTTGACTTGAAGTGTTTCAAAAAAGGATGGGTTTTTTTTCTTTTAGGAATTAAAAACCTACTTATTAGAAACACCCACCAAAGGCTGCCTAGACTGATGGTCTTATCACTGAAAAATAGCGAGCTAGACCCATTCTTCTATCTGTCTCAGGATAGGTTTGATTAGAAATGTCAAAAAAATACGGGACAAAAAAGTGAATTTTTAATCCCATTTTAAAGGACCTTTACCCATGCGTGAACTTTTCTTTTGAAGTGCTGCAGTCGGCTCTTCCCCAGTCTGCTTAGAGAAATGCCCCTTTGGAGGGGGAGATGACCAGCCCGAACAAAGGTTTCTTGCTGAACAGAATAGATCATCACTCCAGAGCACCAGCTCCTTGTGCTGAGCTGGGCTGGGAACTGGGACATGACCAGTAAATCCATTTACTGGAATGCCAGGGAAATTGCTGATGCTCTGGAGGTGGAGAGGGATGGTGGGGAGCAGACACTGAGCCATGTAATGCGGACCCTAGGGTGTGAAAATGGATTGAGCAGGGTGATAATGGTGATTGCAATGAATTCTTGGTATTTTCTTAGTGTGCTGGCACTTTATAGCTGCCTGTGAAAGGGATGGGGAGGGAAAAGAATTCCCTGTGCACATTGAGGATGTTTTTTGTGCACCTCTGCTGTGGGGTTTGATGAGCCTCGGATGCATATGAATGACTTCAGTAACTGATACAGGATGAGTTCACCCCAAACCCCACCCTGCCTCCTGACAGTGCCCTCCTTGGGGATCATCCCAGCTCAAAATTCAAGCCTTGGATTTACCAGCATGGATCTGATTGTGGAGGCAGGATGTTTGCTGGAAGCAAATGGGAGAGAGCAGTCAATGGCTGTGTGGATTCTCCTTTTCTCAAAGAGCTGGACCAGAGATGCTGTTGCTGGTGGCTGGGGACCTGATGGTTACTGCTGTTCCCTTGGTGGCACTGGGAGCCAAGGGACAGCAAATAATGGCTTCAGGGCATTCACCACATTGGAGAAACATGAACAAATATGTTGCAGCTAAAGCTCCTGAGAGAAAAAAAATCTTTCTCCATATCTTCAACGTGGAGGAAATGGGGTTAGTATTATTATCCAGTTCGCTCTGCTTTTTTCTTTGATTGGAAAGCTGAAAATGAAGCTTTAGGCTTTGGAATGAGACATTTTCAGTTTTCAGTGGTTGTGTGACATAGTTTAGGGAAAGCTGACACGGATGGGAAGAACTTAGCCTATTTTGGTGCTTAGCTCTGCAGCAGGGCAGGACCAGGCGTGAGCGGCACGCAACCACCAGCACTAACTAAGCCAGCACTAACTAAGCCAGCACTAATGGCATGAACCCACTTGTCCATCTCCATCAAGGCTAGGGCTGCCGACAGCCTGAGTGGGAGCAACTGGGGCCATGGTCCTCACCGAGGGCTGGGAGGGGGGGGACCCCCGAGGAGCAGAAATGCTGCTGCTCTCCAGGTACGCTCAATAAATAGCAAGCGATAAAACATCTGTCTCCATCAGGAAATCAATTAGATGGGAGGCCTTTGGGGGGTTTTGTGCCTTTTTTTCCTTCCTTTCCTCTCCTCTTTTTCCATTTTTCAGGCAGATGTCTAAGGTGAGGGTTGTGGAAGCAATTGCTTCTCGAGGCGGTTGTTTTTCTGCTCCCACCGCTCACAGCTAAAGTGCAGTGAAGCCCATCACTCTGGGGCCTCCAGCTTCTTCACTGTCCCCCCCCATCCGCTGGGAAGCTGGGTGGAGAGTGGCTGGAGCTGGGGAGGTTGCTGGGGTCATGCATTTGAGATGCTCGCAGCTTGGAGGAGATGCATCAGCCAGGCCCAGCCGGCAAGACCCAGAGTGAGACATTAGTGAGGGAGAGGAGGAGTTGGAAGTGTTGGCTGCAGTGTGTCTGCTCTGCATTTGGGTTTTAAGCTTGCTCTGAGATGAGAAGGGACTGAGAAGGGGATTAAATCCAGCTCTGGTTACAGCAAAACAGCAGGGTAGGTGCTGGTCCTGTGCTGGAAGTGAATGGGCAGCATGAGGTGTTTGGCAGTAGGAGACTGAGAAGATTGGTTTGGGTGAGATATGCCAATGTCTGGGGAGATGTAGGTTTCCCCCATGACACATCAAAGCTTCCTTGCGGCCCATCAGCCCAGCCCTGGGGCACTGGATGGCTTCTCTGGGGCTTTTCCTTGGCTTCTATCTGCAACTCTTTGCAGCCATGGCTCTGTCAGGAGCTCCAGGACCTCAGCTCCCATCTCCTCCCAGGCAAAACCAATGCATCTGCATTTTAGCAGCGATGCTACAAACCCTCCAATGTTCCTTCTCCAGCCTTTCTCACCTCCTCACCTCATGTTCACAAACATTTCTGCCCTCCCAGCTGATATTGAGCTTTGCCTCATGCATCCACAGCATCCACCCAACTTCCTCACTCTGCCCTGATCAGTGCACCAAGAACCACCCAAATCACAGGGCATGGGGTGGGCTGGAACTGGAGCTCTCCCTCATCCCTAAAATTTCCAAGCAGGTTTTGCTCATGTGTATATGAACAAAGGTTTTACGATTAGCTTGATGTGTCTGAAATAGCCCATCTTTTATTTTTTTTGCAGGCAGTACAGATGTTAGAGAAACCCAAAGCCCTGAGCTCATCACACCTCGGGAGCATTCACTTGTGTCCTGCATGAATTTGTAGCTGCAATGAAACAGGTATTTGAAGTTCTGCTTTGCTCCCCACTCTTTCCTGGCTCGTTTCTTACACTCACCTCATTTTACCAGAGTTGCAAAGTCCTTGAGAAATTTTATCTTGTTGAAATAGTGATGGGTTAATTTATTTAATTTGGATTAAGGAGGAATTGGAGTTGTAGTTACAGAGGCACGCCCTTAATGATAGAAATTAAATCCAGTCTATAGAGGTGGAATAAATATTTCCATCTTTTTTTTTTCCCCCTTGTCAGGATGGTAAAAACAAGGTATGTGATAGGTCAGGCATATGAAGAGGAGACAGTATTGGCTTAGCTAAGGAGGACCAAGCCTCTTAGTTCTGAGGTCTGTGTTCTTTATAAAGAAGGAGATGAATTTCAGAGGTTAAACATTACCATGGAATTGAATTTTGAAACACTTTGTGCTTTCAGAACATCAGAGTATTTGGCAGTCTGAGTTTTAATGTCATATTTTCATAAGGTAAAAGCCATCAGGGTCAAAATGTTTAGCTCCTAAACAGCTACTTTACTAACTTAATTGTCAGCAAAAATGGTAATTCAGCCTAGGAAGTCATAATGAAGGGGAACAAGCAGTGGGGGCAAAGAGAAAGGCAGTTTGTCTCCCAGACTAAAGCATTTTGCTGTTATTTGAAGGAAATGAATATATTGTGGTAAAAATTTCACTGGCATTTGTGCAAAATATTGTGACTTCTGCAAATCTGCTTTTTCTGCTGGCAATCTGTGTCACCAAAGGAGCAGCAGCTTCCTCCTGCTCCAGCAGGGCTTTATTCCCAGAGAGCAGGGAGCAGAGGATGCTCTCCTGCTGGTGCTGCTGCTTGCCAGGGACCCAGCAGAGGCCAGATTGCCTTCAGGTCAGGTCCTGCTCTGCACTGGTGAGGCTGCACCTGGAATACTGAGTTCAGCTTAGAGCTTTTCACTCCAAGGAGGGCATTGAGGGGCTGGAGCATGTCCAGAGAAGGGCAATGAAGCTGGAGAAGGGTCTAGAGCAGGAGCGTGGTGAGGAGCAGCTGAGGGACCTGGGAGTGTTGAGCCTGGAGAAAAGGAGGCTTAGGGGAGACCTTCTCACTCTCCACAACTCTCTGAAAGAAGGTTGGAGCCAGGTGGGGTCAGGCTCTTCTCCCAGGGAACAAGTGATAGGACAAGAGGAAACAGCCTCAAGTTGTGCCAGGGGAGGCTTAGATTGGACATGAGGAACAATTTCTTCCTCAAAAGAGTTGTGAAGGGCTGTGCCAGGCTGGGCAGGGCAGTGGTGGAGTCCCCATCCCTGGAGGGGTTTCCAAGGTGTGGAGATGGTGGTGCTGAGGGACATGGTTTAGTGGTGCCCTGGCAGTGCTGGGTTCATGATTGGACTTGATGATCATAAGGGTCTTTTCCAACCAAAAGGATACTGTGATTCCACACACACTACCTTGTTGCAGAGAGAGGGAGAGACCTTGATATATCATCTGTCCCTTTGAACAATCTCAGGTCAGCTGGGCAGGTTCATTCATCTTCTCTGTGAGAAGCAAAGGAGCACATTCTCTCTGGTCTGGATTCCAGATGTCGTGGGAGTACCTGGGATGCAGAGGTGGTGCTTCTTGTCAGAGTCCTTGGATCAGGAGAGCAGTGGGTGCTTCTGCTGACAGGAGCCGGCAGCAGCACTTGGGTGTGCTCAGGCAGCCATTGGCACACAAATGGTGTGCACAGACAGACCTGGTCCATCCTCAGAGCACTGTGGGCTGTGGCATGGAGGAGGTCAGACCATCTCCTGGTGGGGTTACCGCCCAGCAGACATAACCAGCTGCATGCATGTTCCTGACCTGTTGCAAATGTAAAGTGATATTTAAATGATTTCTTGGACCAAGTGGCTGTAGCTGATGGAGTTAACTTCACAGTGTGGTCATTAAGGCTCAGCTACCAAGAGATGCCTCAGCTGCTTTTAATCGTATGGACATCCCCTGAGCTCCCAGATGCCAGACTTGGGCTTATTACCCTGCAGGAACTTGTTAGGCTGTCAGCCTTAAATGTTCAAATATCCCAGGTGAACCACCTCCCATATTCATTTAATTATATATCTATACTCAGACATACATATATATAGTCTTTCAGCTTGTAGGTTAAAATAGATGACTTGGAAAGGAGTGGATGTAAGAGGATGTTTACTTTGCCTTTTGTTCTTTAATCATCAGACATAGATTTTAAACCACACGCAGACAAAAAGGTTTAGGATTCAGTAACAGGGGCTCATACATTTGCTGCCTGCATCTCTGATCTGCACAGGAGATGTGTTGAGCTGGGTGAAATGTGCATTTTTTTGCTCTGTTAACAAGTTTGCTGTTGGGAAAGGAAACATCATCATTGTTCATTATGTCAGTGAAGCCTTCAGGAAGGGGATAAGAGGGAGTTGGGGCCACTGAGCATCACCTGGTTTGGGCAAGGTAATATTTTCCACTCTCCTTTTTTGTAATTTATTGGGATTCTTCAACTAGCAGGAGGGAGCTCTGCAGTTTTGTTCGAACAGCAAATGAAAATATTATCAATAGAAAGCTTCAGAGTGCCTTGGGCTGGTTTTTTTTTCCTCTGCATGTATGTGATGTAATCTTTTAAAACCTATTTGTGTAAAACACCATATCTGGAGTTAGTCAGCTCGTTGTGGCCAAAGCACCATGGTGTAGCTCGTGTTCAGCTCAGCAGGTCCCCAGGTCAGTCCCCAAGAAGGAAAGATAAAGCCATGAGTTATGTTTCTACCTCTTGGCTGTATTTCCTGCTCACCCCAAATTAGCTGAAAACACCCAGGAAGGCTTCTCCTGGGGATTTTCTCCAGTTGCCTGTGAGCAGAGACTCTGCCTAGGCTTGGACGCTTGCAACATCATTGCTCAGCACTGCAAAGGCCAAGAGGTGCCTCCAGCTCTTTCGGGGTGCTGAGGGCTGGCTGGAGGAAGGGGGGCTTGGAAAGCAAGCACACTGCTTTTAATCCCCTCCCTCCCAGCCCATCCTGTTTCAATCGCGCCAGCCCGACGATGTTATTTCAGCAATCGGCTGCAATCGGCTGCAAGACAAACCAGCTGGCCCTGGCCGCCGGTGTGCGGAGGTGTGGAAAGTCCACTGGGGGATTAAGCTGGTCTTACCATCAGTCCTCACTTGTGAAAATACAACCTACTAAGTTTTCCTAGATGATGCAGTTTTCAATTGCTTTTGTTTGCTTTTCGGGCAGGTCTTAAATCAGGCTGTCAGTCAGGCTCCCTGCCTCCCCCCTCCTCACCTCCAAGGCGGCTTCCAGGCTCTTTCTGCGAAGATCTGTAATATCTTTCCTATCGCCATTTATTTCTGGGGCTTTCCCTTTCTCCCGGTAGGAAGGGAGGTGCCACATCTCACACGGCCAAGCACATGTTCTGCAGCTTGTTGTCCAGAGTCCCTAAAACACTGTTGGCCCCAGGGTACCCACCAGAGATGGGGCAAGTGGGCAACACCTGTGGGAAGGACGAGGGAGGACTCTGTCCTGACACTCGGTGTCTTTACATCATAATTCTCCAACTCACTCCCCAGCTTTCTGCTTTCACGTTTGTGATTCAGCAGATCTTGGGAGAGTGGGGAGATCATCATCAGTGTCTGACAAACCTCTCACCTCTCTCTTCACGCCTCTTCCCATGAAGAAGGAGAGGGTTTATCTGTGTTTCCTCTCCTCCCTTGGCTGTTACATCCATCTTCTTGGCTGCAAAAGATATTTGTGCAGTGGGTAGAGCATAACTGGAGGCTTGTTAGAGCTCATTGCTGGAGTTTCCTCTCCTGACCAAAAAGGGTGTCATGGTTTTTGGAGGATGAAGCACTGGCTGAGATGTGGAGGAAACAGGACTGCAAGGTGCAAGCCTGTGAGTTCAGTGGGAGTCAGGCAGTCAGCTCAGCCCCGTGCTTCGTCCCACCAGGCACATTTTTATATATCTTTAGGTGCTTGAGTACAGCCCTGTCAACACTTGGGAAAGGAGGAGGTCCTGTCTGCGTGTACACAGCAAATCCAACACATTGCAGGCAGAGATTGACTCTGCTTGACATATGGAGCAGGTCAGTGCCTCCGGGACGCGGCAGTCCCGCGGCAAATGCAACGCAGAGCTGCTCTGCATGTGTTCTTCAGAGCTTGGCCCAGGATTCCTGACCATCCAGAGAAAGCTCTGACCCAGGTATCTGAGCATCAGATAACTGCTTCAAGTCATGGTGTGCAGGTCCCACTGGCACAGGTGACCGATCTCCAAGGGCTTTCGCAAACCTAGCCCAAATCTTGTGAGCAGCCGTGGCAACATCTCTTCCCCCCACCCTGGCCTCAATGTTCCAGGTGTTTTCTTCCGCCTCTGTCTCATAACACAACACACAAAGGACAGAACTCTTCCAGATATGGGAATCTGTGCGCCAAGTTCACTCCCAGCAGCCCACTAAATCCTACCCCTCCATGTAATTTAAATCGCAGCGGTTGCGCCTAGAGGAAGGTGGGGGAGGTTGCTGGGTTTGAATGTCACCTGGTTAACGAACGTGTTGTGATACCTTTTCCCCCTGCGTCTACAGCACAAGTCAGGGGATGGAGGGGTTTGATCAGCACTGCTGGCTGAAGGAGCTGATTCCTCTGGCAAAGCTGCTGTGGCTGGTATAACACAGACAAGCTGTGCTGGTGGAGCTGGGATGGATGATGTTAGCAGACAGGGCTTGCAGCTCTCCCCAAAATCCTTGGGGAACATGGTGCTGAGCTGCTGGCGACCCTCATCTCAGATAAGGAAGAAGGCAGAAAAAACTCAGGGCACGTCCCTGTCCTGGAGGGACTGAGGCCAAGTGGCTGGGTTTCTACATGGTGCAAGTGATGCAGGAGAATGGTCCCTTCCTGACAAAGCCAGATATGCCCTCCCACCTAAGTGAGAGGAACACGCTAATCTTGGTGTAATTTGTCCCATTGCTGTCACAGACACCCAAGCAATCATCCTCAAATATTTTTACTAGTGAAAAGGATAGCTATCTGGGCGGATCAGCAAGGCAAGGTACCCTAAAGCTGTCTGAGGAGAGGGGAAGAGCTGGGTGTGATCTGGGGGTGAGTGGTGGTCCTCTCTGGCTTGCCACAGGAAAGCAGCAGTGCTTGGTGCTGCAGGATGAGGGAAGGGGCTTCACAGGCTTTCCCCCTGCTCTTGTTGCAAATGTCTTGGGCAACTGGAAAGTCCTTGAGAGCCATCATGCAGATGTGTGGTTCCTGCAAGCAGGGGAACAAGGGAACTGCCTCTTTGACTTATGTAGCTAAATCCACAGGAGCTCCTCGCTCCAAGCCTTGGACTGGTTTTATATCTGATATTAGCCAAGCCAGGAAAACATTGGCATCTAGATAAGGCCTTGTTTTCCATGTCCTCTCTGCATCTCCTGCCAAGCAGCCTGGAGATGCCTAGAGAAAGCTGCATCTTCCAGTACTCTCATAAGGCGAGAAGGACCCAAATTCCTGGTCTTAATGTTATGTAGTCAACTATAAATCAGACTGGTCTTGCTCTGGGCAGCAGCAATAAGAAAGAGCTGGACCGAAACGTGAAAGTGTCTGTGCTGTTATAGGGTTCACAGCCCATGGAGTGAGGAGAAATACGTTTTCACTTGGACCAGAGCAAGATGAAGGACCGAAAACCTCCTGATGTGAAATCCAGGTTGCCTTTCCTGCACACATCTGCAGCACTGCTTCTTCTGGCACCTTCAGGAGAAAACAAGGCAGGAACAAGTCATGCCAGATGATCTCCAACACAGCGTGGTGCAAAGGCCTCAGGTGCTCTGCAGGTGACGAAGGAAGGCTGTGGTGTACAGCATGGCTTGAAAGCCTTTGAGAGGTGCTCTGGATAAGAATCACCTTGTCTTGCTTGCAGCATTGCTCGAATAACTTCATCACTGGCAGCTTGAGTAGGGATGTATCCAGCTCCCAAGCTCCTCAGGGCCATGGCTCACTCAGCTGCCTCAGCCTGAGGAAGGACAAGCATCTGGCCAATGTCAGGGCTGTTTGAGCAATGAGAAATCACTGTACTGTGCTTTGAACCATGCTCTGCTGGATCTGGAACCTCCTGGATTCATTGACTGTCTGCTCTTGAACTGTGCTTCCAAGACATCCCCCAGCCACTGCTGCTGGGCAAGGAGAGAGGATCAAAGGAAGTCCTTCAGGTTTGAGTGGTGGGAAGTCATGGTCCTCCTTTGTCCTGGCCTGGCTCCTTCCCCTTTGCATTTGGCGCAGGGAAGGCTTTAAAGGTGCTCAACTGGAAGCCCTTCAGTACATCCATGCAGAGGCAGAAGTGAGCTACAGAGCAAGGCATCAGACCAAGAGCTCCCTGCAACTGAAGATCATGAGTGTGCATCAGTCTAATAACGAGAAACAGCATTTCCCCTGCTCCCAGAGGAGGGACACCAGTTAGGTCCACCTTGATATTGAGATGTCTGTGCCCTCATCTCTGGAGACTTCACTCCTGGCATTAGCAAAGCCCTGGCATTGGAGATCATGGCCTAGAGCCCAAGTGGAAGATCCAACACCACCTGGAGCCGTTTGGGTGTCTCTGTACAATGCATGTTGCTACTAACTTGGAAGGTCTCCCTGGTGAAGATGAAGGTTGATGGTTGCTTTCATTTGTTCTACCCTCCCTAGGGAAAAAATCATGTTTGTAACCTCAAGCAAAATTTATTGGCTTGTTTCATCCTCTCCTCTTGCAGCCTAGGAAGCAGAAGAGCTGGCTGGTGTCTCTGCAAAGACACTGGATTCACTAATGATGGATGATATGTCACTTGGAAAATGCTGTGCTGCTCAGGAGTATTTACCTGTGAGCTTGGCTGTGGTTAAAATAGAAACAACCCAAGTTAAAGGAGGATTCCTGAAGGAACTCCAAAATACCTGCCATGGGATGTCAAAGAGTCAATGTTTAGGTTGAACTCCTCCTCATCCCATGCACAACCTCCCTGGGAAAGAGTTTTTTTAACCTGATATGGGAGCATCCAAATCCAGCACCATTTCTCAGAGGGGTTCTGGTGGGGAGAGCTGGAGGCAAACTGGGCTGTGATATGTGCTATAGATGGCATTGCTGTCCTACTCACTGCAGCAGGTCTTGCAAGCAGATTTTGGAATGGCTGAAAGCAAACGTGGCTGGGATTTTTTTTTATAAAACACGTGTTGGAGTTTCTTGGTCAGCTGAAACTTCTCATAGCTACATGTGATGCCTGCCAAAGCTGAAGCTGCAAATGGTTTCCTCCATCAGTAGGGGAGAAACAACACAGATCCAGGAGAAGCAATGTCTTTGTGCAAATGCCTCCAGGCTGAGAGTGTTGGCTTTGGCTCTCTTCAGTGCTCAGAAGCACAAGGTATGGTTGCTGCTACCACCAGGGATGTTGGACCTCCTTGCCCATCCAGTGTTGCAGGACCCTTGATGTGGTGCTAGGACCCACCATGTACTACTTGATAGTGTGTCCTTCTCAGAGGTGTGATGCATGCCAGAGCCTCTTGTCCTGCATGTGGTGTCTTGGACGAGCTGCTGGTGGGCAATGTTCCTCCAAATCCTCACCTCAAAGCAAACTCTTCAGTCTGAACCCTCTAAGCTCTTCCTTCACCTTTCTCTTTTCAGTGCTAACAGAAACATTTTGTAGGTGTCCCCGTATGTGTGGTGGGAAATAGGAAATTCTTGGAAATGTCCCTTTTCAGCAGGCGAGCAGCATTTCTGGCCAGGAGAGGCTGAGCTGATGGTGAGCTCCTCACAGCTGCTCCTCCGGTATAAATCTGACCATAGAGCTTACCCAATTCATTAGACACTGCCTGCTGAAAAGGCAGTAAATCAGCTAAAACCTCAGTCAGAACTGGCCTGGGCATGTTTTATGGTGGAATTAGAATAACAAATGAGGAGTCGGCTGTTTATGTTAGTTTTGGCTTGGAAGCTGAAGAAAAATTCTGGTGTTGAACTTCATGATAAACTCTCCACAGCAGTGAGGTTGGAAACAACTTTTGAAAGCCTCGAGGGCCCAAGAAGGTGAGAGACTGGCGCATCACAAGCTGAATGAACACTAGGACTTAGATAAGAGGCATGGACATGTTGTAGGACATGGGGCAGGATGAGATCTTGCTGTTGGAGGAGCTCTCCAGAGCTTGGACATTCTCAGTCTTCTGCTCCTTGGGGTTGATCTCTACACTACATGCTTGAGGAGCAAAGTGAATTAGCCAAACCTGTAAGTATCCAGCTATTTCCATGCTCTGAGCAGCTTATTTATATCTTGCTTGGATGCTTTGGAATTCCTTCATGGGTCACCCATCATGTGTCAGGTTTCTTTCCAGCTTTGCTCTAATACCTTTAGTTGAGCTCATCTAGAAAAAATGGTCTTCATGCTCTGAATCTGCCAGAGCTGTAAGAACTGGAGTGAATTTAGCTGTGGTTTTCTCCAGGCTTTAACGTGGGCCTAGATGGCTCATGGTGGAGCTGGTCCAGTTTTCTCCTGAGAAAAGGTACTCTGGAGAACCTGATGAGTGGTTAATGGGGCACAGTCCAGCTTGATGGATGGGGCAAAGTTCTGTATTAGTATTAATAATGCAGTTACAATGCATTACCCATAATCCAGGCATTCTGCAGCAAATTCCCATTTTTCTGTGTTCTCTGTGCCCAGCCAGCTCTTCTAAGTGTACTGGGAGGAGTGAGCACCTTGATCTGCTTGGGTCCTTCCATCCCATGGCTCAGCAGGGCTCTCCAAAGAACTGGCATAACCTCCCTTTGCTGAATCCAGGTTTTCATTTCCTGATGGTCCTTTTTTCCCCTCCGATGACTCTTGTTGCTTGGCTTGGAGCAGGACACTCCTTTCACCAAGCTTTAGGACCCTTCTGTCACAGCTCTTTTGCTCCAGCCAGCACACACTAAGCAGATGGACCCAAGTCTCTTTGCTTCCATAGTTTTACTAATGGTCAAAACTTGGCAGTGCTCATGGTCTCAATTTTGCTTCAACAGTTGTTTTCCTTCTTTCCAAGGGCTATAATGCCCTAATGGCACCTTTGCAGCAGAAGAACTCAACCCACCTGGTCTTGACATTGTTTATCTGGTTGTTTTTCCTGTTTTTTTTGAACTTTGCTTTTTCAAATTGTCTAAAAGGAAAGTGTGTGATTTTGTCATGGGAAATTAGAGTTCAACTAAAGCCTCTTCCACCAGGTGGGTGTTGAAACATAGTTTGTAGATGGAGGTTCCCCATCTGTATGTGTTGCTTGGACAAGCAGACTGAAAGCTTTGTGGAGGGCTGCTTAGAGCATGGATTTTCAAGTGTTCTCTATCAGAATTGAAGCTACAAAAATTGTAAAGGGAGGAAATCTCTGTCCAGTTTTCCTCAGTGCTGCATCTTCTACAAGTAATCCTGGGCAGAGTCCAGACTCAGACTTTCACAGCAGCAACCATAAGATCTAAGGATGGGGTAAGTCTCTCCTGGCCTATGACAGGACTATGGTCTTTGCACACCCATTTTGTGCTCAGAAGCATGAGGCGTGTACCATCTCAGTTCACCTCTCTCATCCACCCCTTTTGTTGTCCTCAGACAACAAAATGCCCCAAGGGCTTAATCTGAACTTGACTGGATTCTATTGACTTCAGAGGGCTGTGGATGAGGGCTGTTCCTGCAGGTCCAACCACAGCCGGTTGTTGGAAGTCATGATTTTTTGTCATCTTCTAGGTTGTTTTGAGCTCAATCTGTGCATATGCTTGACTGGCAGGAGGAGCATGGAAGGGAAGGAGGAGGGAGAGGAACACCATGAGGCTTCCCTTCATGTCCCCTGGTGCTACCCTTAAGCTTGGGACTCTCCCAACAGCCCCACAAGCCACCACTCACTGCTGGATACACCATGTCCTTCTGTCCCATTTTTCCTCCTACCATTTGATGAACCCAACCACACTCAGGCCAAGTTTATTCTGGGCTTATTTTGGGGCTGGATGAACCTTCCCAAGCTCTGGACCCACGGCTGCCTCCTGGTGGAGTGGCTCACTCAAGGGCAGCCACTCTTCTTTATGTCTTTGAAGATTAGGGGGCTTCAACATGTCTTTAAAGTGAATTTCTCCCCTCCTCCTCCTCTGTTTTATTATGGTAATTGATGACCAGCAAACTTTTCTTTTCCTTTATCTCTTAAATATGTTTCTTTACCCTTAAAAATGCAATATTTCTTTTAACTGGGAATATGGATGGGTCTGCGTGGAGCAGGGCTGCCTTTGGATCATCTGTCAATTTGATTGTGTAAAGCCTCTGTTTTCAGCTGGCATCCAGCACAGATTACAAAGCTGTGACTCACCCCTTCTTCCAGAGTTAGGACTCAAAAGGAAGGTAAGAAAAAAAAAAATTAAAACCCCAATCAACATTTTTCAAGCCATTAATTACTAAGTTTTATTTTGTGAAGTCTCCATATCAGGGATTTCTGTGTCTGTGAGCATAGGAAGGATTCAAAGAGCCGCAAGATTTCGGTAGTGAGGACTACAAAATGAATGGTTGCTCCTTGAAAAGAGTAGGATGGAAGAATAAAATGATGGAAATGAGTCTGGGAGGCCAAAATGTAAATTTTTTTTAACAGAGCATAAGGTGGGGAAGGGGGAAGGCACGTGAATAATTTTATACATAGTCAAGATATTGTATAAAGTTTTTATGCTCGTGTAGTGAATGTTCAAAACTGAAACAGCTTTTTCTCTCTGCGCACGTCTATATAAGTAGCTAAAACAAATCCACTTGCAGAATGAAAAGATCTGGTGAACTGAAAACCAGAATTTCCCTTTCCTCTGAACATGTGAATATGCCTTTTAAGCAAAATTTTTCCTCGATTTGTATAATTTTACCTAAACATTCTTCCAAATGCTGTTTGTATCAGTGGGATTGCAGCCCAACACTCTACCCAGCTGGGATCTGGGCTGTGTTTTGTGGGTCTGCTCCCCTGGCTGGGGTCACAAAGCACCATGTCCCCCAGGAGGTGACAAGTCCTCTGTGCTCCCACCGCTGGTGGCTTCTGTTGCAGAACCCCAGGCTTTAACCCAGACAACTCTATAAATAGTGTCAAAAGAATATATATGTAGCAGCTCAATGTTTCCTCTGTTGTCAGCTATTTTTATGACACCTTCTCATGTGCATCTTAACTCCACATGTAGGGAAAGCAGGCATTAAAAATGGACATTTGTAAGGACTGATGAGCACCGGTGCTGCCTCTGGGTCAGCTGCAGGATGCTACTGGTGGATGGGACATTTCCTAAGGGCAGCCCCTGCTCAGAGGTAGGGCTGGACTTGCTGTGTTGTGTGTGGTGGTGCTGGTTTCCAGCCCCGCTTCATAGAATCATAGAATGGTTTGGGTTTGAAGGGGCTTTTAAAGGTCATCTAGCCCAACCCGCCTGCAGTGAGCAGGGACATCCTCAACTCATTATTTTTAAACACACTCCGGAACTGGGCAAGCCCAAGTCTCTGCAGGCTTTCCCCTGTTAGCTCTGGAGATGGGGGACAGGATGATGTTGCTGGTGAGTATTTGGATCCCATGGAGGTTTGTTCATCCAGCATGCTCCAAATCTCCTGTTGGGACCACCCTGCACTGGGAACACATGGAACCCATCCAGGCAGAGCAATTGGAGATCTTAGAGAGGCTGTATGTGGCAGTGGAGTCAGGATGGAACTGTGTTGTCAGGAGGTGGGTGAATCACAGAGGCTCTTAAAGCACAGGTTAGTGCCTTTTCATCTTCATGCTTTTGTCTGTGCTGTAGTGGAGCCTGGGAGAGGCTCATATTATTGCCCAGTGCACTGGTCAAGTATGTTGTCTATCACTCTAGCTCCAGGCTCTATGCTTCATTCCTTCATTCCTCATCCACAGTGCTAATCTCAGCACTTATTTGGTGATCCCAAGCAAGCTGGGTTTGAGGAGGTGGCTGCTACACCATCTTCTGGAACACAACACAGCTTTAAAACAAAATTTGCAAGCAGCTGCTGATGGAAAACTCTTAATGAGGTCAAGCACTGAAGAATAGGGATTTGGTGGTTGCTCATTCTTCATGCTCAAGAATAATGCAGCAGCATAGGAAGAGTGTGAAGTGCATGGAGCTAGGTGCAGGAAGCACAGAGCCCACATGTGTCCAAGCTCATCTACTGAATTTACTTTTCCTTGCACCAGCCAGTTTCTGTAATGATTCCTTTCCTCATGTGCCAATGTTCTCCAAAGAGTTTTGCATATTGGCACCTCCAGCCTCTCTTCTGGACCTGTGTGGGAAGTGCTACCTGACCAACCCTACTGGGTCTTCAGCCCACTGTGACCACATGAAATGGGCCACATCCATCTTTCTTTTGCCATTTCATTCCCAAAGGCTGTTTGGTCAAAATTTGTTTGGCACAAAGTTTTCTACTTGAATGTGGCTTCAATGTCTGAAGACCAAAAGCTGGTCACCAGGAAACACATGCCAGGGGCTCTTACACCATCCAAATGTGGTCTTGCAGTCCTTACTACTTTTCCAAATCTCATTGTTCATCATGTGGTTGTGTTGGACAACCCAAAACAAAGTAGAAAGTATGAGACGGGTAAGTGAATGTTGAAAGGAGATAGTAGAGTAGAGAGAGAGGAAGGAGGCCACTGACACTGGGTAGCCATTGACTATCTTCATTTCCAGAAATACAAGATTCATCCCAGAATACCCCAGGGTTAGGATTGTTCTCCTGGCCTTAGGGTCTGAGAATAGGAGTTTTGTGATTTCTCCAAGTTCTTTGACAGCTACTGACACAAGATATTGAACTGGCTGTGCTGACTTGGTCCTCCTGCAGACACCCATCTGCTCCTGGGAGAGGCAAGGAAGATGGAAGGAGACAGCTTGAAAAGCAGAGTGTGAGTCACTTGGAGCTGGGAAAAAGCTCTAAGAGGAGTCCCCCTTGCCCAGCCACTCACCCACCACTATCAGGGGGCTTCTGGGGGCACCACCAGCAGTAACGACTGGCTGGGGCTGGATCTGAGCCTGCGAACCAAGAGATGAAAAGCCACATTACAGGTCCAGGGAGCCCACCCAGGGCCCTGCAGTCGGCCAAGCGCCGGGCGCAAGGATGGATACGGGGGCGATTGAAAGACCTCATCCAGCGTATATTTGGTTTGTCTTGTGTGACACAGAGAACCTGAGTTATTATTTGATCCTGCTCTGAGTAATAACCAGATAAATGGGCCTGCGGATTTCCAAATAAACATTTTAATAAATGATGGGTGAATTAAAAGAGAGCTGCTCCCCCCTGCTCCCAATATTAATGTTCCAACGCAGGCAGGCAGTGTCTGACGGAGCCCCGTGTACTGTAAATACATTTCTTGCACTGTCACACATAAACACTGGAGAGACGGAGATCAAAAGGTCTCGCTGTGCCGAGCAGAGCGGCGTGATGAAGTGAACATGTTGCTTTGTGGCTGGGGTGGGGTGATTGGACGCCTGAGAATAACAGACTGGCTGGAGACGTAGGAGCCCAGAAGGCCTGGGGGGCCTCAAAGAGGGGAAAGAAAAAAAAAAAATCCCCACTAGCAGCAGGAAAAATAAATAATTCCGTTATCTCTGATGAATTTCTGCCTTTGATCTAGTTTTTCCTCTCCCTCGTGCTGCCTTTTCGTTCCCTCTTCTCCCCCCTGCTCGCAGCCCCCCCCCACCTCCCCCTCAGACACTTTTTCCCCCCCATCCCCTCTCTCGGTTTGATTTATCCCACGGCGGCTCGGGGAGCCTGACAGGCCCTGATGGATGGGCAGAGCTGGGCTGCCCGGAGCCCTGCCCCGGCGTCTGCCAGGACATCCCTGGCTTCTTCTCATTCCTGGGAGCCCAGCATCCCGCTGAGCAGCCTTGTGCAATATATTTGGTCCCCGGGTTGTGTTCTCCTCGGCTGCCTCCAGGAAGATGCTTTTTTGCCTCCCTCCATACACACACACAAAGCTCAGCCTAACTCAGCCCAGGGTTATTTAGCTTAACCTTGACAGCTGCTAAATAATTGGGTGTTTCTTCCCTGGACAGTGCCTCCTTTCTGAGCCAGGGGAGGCCACATGGGTGCCTCTGATATTTCCCTGCAGCATTGCCAAAAAAAGAAAAGGTAGGTAGTTTTTGGAAACAGAGCAGAGCGAAGGGGAAGTGGTCTGAGTTGGGGTGGTGGCATGGGAGGGGAAACAGCCCGTTGAGGAAGCTGTGATGGGAGATGGTGAGTTTCCTCCTCTTTGCAAGGAGAGGAAAGAGGAGTAACACCAAAACCTTGCTCTCCTGCAGCTTACACTCAGCTCAGCTCTGAAATCCAGGTCCTAGAAAGGGCCCGAGTCGTGGCAAAGTAACTGACGTAGAACACTTCTCCCAAATGAAAATATATTTATTTAAACCCTGCTTTTTTAACTCTCTGGGCTTGATAACATTGAAAATCCATGAAAACCATACCACAGACCTTTTGTAGACCACTGCCTTCCCTCTGCAATTACGAAGTCTACAAAATTTTGTAGCTCAAGCTGGAAAAAGACACCAGTGAGATGCTGTGTACCAGCCTTCCTCTCCTGTCCCTGCCTGCTCCAGTTGCCCTCCACTGTCCCAATCCTCTGCTGGTGGTGGGACAGATCCCTGGGTTGATCCATCAACCGTTTCCCACAGCCTGAAGCCAAACCTCATACAGTAGCTTGACCTTTGGATTGTTAAAAGGTCCATTAAAAACAAAGTCTTGCAATTCTGCTTTGATATCTCCTCTCTCTCAGTCCAGCTGGTTAAAACTTTTGTTTTGAGATGGTGTTTAATATTAACAATTTCTGTAAACATCACTGTGAAATACACAAATTTTCTGTCTGATTCGTGCCCTCAGATCCCTGGTCAGATTTTTTCCCCGTCTCTATATCTTTGTGCCCATATTGCTGTTCTGGTTGATCATTCCTGATTTCCATTCTCTGGAGATGTCTCAGTAATGGCAACCTCCCACTTGGGGCTTCTTGGTCCTGAGTGATCTTCATCCTTCTCACAGAAGAGGTCAGCTTAAAAATTCATGGCCTACCCTGGGTAACACCTATTTGAGACTGTTTGTACATCGATACGTCTGGTTTCTCCCATAGCCTGGTCACTGATCCGTTTCCTTCTTCAAAGTCCTCTGTCCTCTAATGCTTTTCTTTATGTAATTTTCTGTTTTTTGTTCCAGCTGAAAACAAGTTTTTTCATGGGAGCATTTTAAGACATTTTCTACAGTCAATAAGTTCATGGAGCCTGCTGCCAACAAAATATCTCCAGACTTGTTATCCCCACCAAAAGGTATGTAACCCTTAAAAATTCATATGTAAACATAATCTTAATGCCCTAAAACCCAACCTACCCATCACCCTGAGCCTGATACAATCACCATGCAAAATATTCCTGCCCTAAACACTCCCAATAAGGATGAAGAACTGACAGCCAAAAATACAGAGAGATGAAATAATTCTGATAAAATCACAGAGTGGGTCAGAGGTAGTGCTGGGAGGAGAAACTGGGTCTCTCAAAGTCTGTATTTCTTTTTCTGGTCCATTATGGTGTCCACCCAGCCTGTATCACTAATGGCTCTTGATGAGAAACCTACCTCTGAGAATTAAGCATTTGTGTATTGAATAATCAGGAGCTCATAGACATCCCAGAAGTGTTTTTTGGGGAGGGGCTATAAGATGAACGGTAGCAATTGTGGTGCTGGGAAAGGTCACATCCAGCCCCTGGGCTGGGTTTTGGGACAGGGCTCCCAGGGAGCATCCAGCTGTGGTTTGAAGATATCCAAAGATGGTGACTCCATCACTTCCCATGGGCTGTGCCAGCAGTTAATCACCCTCACTGAAGTATGCATGTCTCCTTCCTCACTGGAATTTGCAGGGCTTCAGCTTCTGAGTCTTCTTTTACTTTTCCTCACAGAACCACAAGCCCTTCCACAGCACTGCCCAGCTCAGCACCCTGGTGAAAGACTTGGATGGATTTTTTGGGCTTGCTATCTGGGGTGCTTTATTAATTCATTCTTTTCTATAGCTCAATACCAAGCTCTGTCCTCCCATGGTTGTCTCCTTATATTAATAAGGAATAATCAATTGTGTTGCCATGATAAATAGATATATTTCCTTACCACCCTTACCCATGGATAGGAATTTTTAAAAATGTTCTGAGCTAGAAAGGGTATTTTCCTCCCACTAAATTTCCCTAAAATGCACATTTGTGAAATACAATCAAGAATCAAAAGGCTGCACAATAAATAAAATGCTCTCTGGGCTTCTTTAGCATCATTTTAGTCCTTCAGGTTTCATTTGTCTGTGCTAGTTAAGCATAATATGCTACACTTTATATGAGAAATACTACATCGTTTAGTGACAACACTTTTAAAGTATGATTTTGTTCCAGCCATGCTCTGCAGACCAGCTGTAAAGCTCCACACAGCAGAGACACAAGTTAAAGGAGCTCCACTTTGATTTTAACAAAGGATTGGGATGTCCTTGTCAGCACAGCTGGGAAAGACCCAGGAGTGAAGCAAAGAAGGCTAATTAGCTGAACCTGGTGGTAATTAGAGGAAGGGCAGGACTTTCCCTCCCTGGGGTGTAAATCCTATATAAGCCCTGCCACAGGAGTAGCTGCTGTGATGCTGGTGATGGCAAGGTGGGCTTCTCACAAGGTACGTGGAGTTTTTTCATCTGGAGAGAAGGGTGTGTGGGGTGGGAAGATGTTTGCTTGTTTGTGTTATTTTGGAGGGCAGAGATGTCCTGCCCTTGGTGCTGCTGGTGTTCAGGGAGCAGTGTTTGGAGGGGGTGTCCCATATGCAGATGGTTTACAGGCTAGTGCTCTGGTGTGGAGCCCTGGGTGACTAAGGGGAAGGATTGAGTCATTCCCTGTCTTATAGAGAAGATGATGACATAGAGTCCCCTCACCAAACATACTGTTTGTCTTATATTAATAAGGAATAATCAATTGTGTTTCCATTATAAATAGATACATTTCCTTACCACCCTTACTTATGGATATGAATTTTAAAAAATATTCTGAGCTAGAAAGGATTTTTTCCCACCACTAAATTTCCCTAAAATGCACATTGGCGAAATACAATCAAGAATCAAAAGCTGTTTCATACTTTTCCTGTTCCAGCTGGGGCAGTTTTGGAGCTAACGCAGTAAACCAGGTGGATAACATTGAAAAATCTAAAGAGCCTCTAGCTTGGGGCTTGGCTATCTCTAGAAGTGAAAGTAGGAAGAATATATGCATGTGTTAAGTTCTGGGTTTGGGTATTTTATTTCCTCTTTCTCCTGAAATGAGATGGATAGACAGCTTTCAGGTGGCCTTCCTGTAGAAGTGAGAGGTGAGGCAACTTTAACTGTGCAGAAGGTCAATTGCTCTGAGATATGTAGCAGTTAAATTTGCTGGAGAAACCTTTCTTGATCTTCAGGGGTGGGTGTTTTGGGTTGGTTTTTTTGCTGGAGGAACAGTCCTTTTGCAAACACTTCAGCAGTAGGGAAGGAACCTCAGCAATACTTGCTCAAATATTCATCCAGAAAAATGAACAAAACTTGTGTGTCCAAATAAATGTGTGGTTCAGAAATGATGAAACAGGCTCAGGAAAGCTTTGTTCCACTGCTTGGATCTTGACTTGAGTTTGGTGCAGAATAATTCCAATGCGTTTGAGTGATGTTAAATAAGGAGCGGTGAGAGCTCAAATGAGCCTGGTGTGGGCCATGCCCTGGTTACTGGGTGCCTTGTTCCCTGGCTGGGGACACGGGGTGATGGACACCAGGTAAAGGCTTGTGCCTTCCCTCCTGGCCTCCAGAGGGATATTGGTTTTGGGGAAAGCTTTCAAATGCTTCAGATGAAGCAGCCCTTGGTGAGAAAAGCACTTGGAGTGAGGAGCAGGAGTGAAAGCTACTGCCTGCTCTATAAAAAGTAGTTCTCCGTCACAGTTTTCTTGGGGAGAGACTTGAAATACGTGAAGTTTTAACTTTGTGAAGTTTTTGCTCTGTGTTTCAACTCTGCTTTCAACTGAGGGTTTGTTGCCTTCTGTCTTGCCTGCCCAGGCTCCATCATGTGCCACACAGCCCTGCGCGTGGGGTGCAGACAGAGGGTGAAGGCTGGGGGAGATGCTGGGGACCAGCTGAGCAGGCTGAAGCTTGCTGGAGCACAGGGTGACTTGCTTGTAGCAGCAATATGAGGAGGAGGCTGTTGATCAAACATCTCTGGGAGACCAGATTTGTGTGTGCTTGGCTGAGTGACTGGCAGAAACAGCCCAGGCTGCCGTCCCTCCCGGGGAGCAGCCGCGGGCGGCCACCTTATCTTTCCCCCAAACATCAGAGAACCCATCTTGCTCCTGAGGCCCAGGGCCTGACAGCCTTGTACATTAGCACTTTTTAAAAGCGATGTCCACTTTTGAAATAGTACCTGTCCCGAGAGTGGTCACTTCATTTGACAAATGCCAGTGATGACAGCTGGATGCCACTTTACAAAGTCCAGCCTTCTGCCCGCCCTCGCTCCAGCCCTGCCTGCGGCTCGCTTGCCCCAGGAGAGGCAAGGGAGGAGAGCTGTGTTCCCCTTTGCCTTGTTGACATTTGTGTGTAGTGACCTCTGAGCCCACAGCCATGGGCCAAGGTCCGTTTGGACCTCGGGCATGGGTTGTTCCTCCTGGGACATGTGCCCACCAGCAGCAGGGTGAATGGAGCATCACTAAACAGGGCAGCTGAAGGCAGAGAGGAGCCAGATGGGGATTGTCCCAAAAGGATGATGGGGTTTCGTCACCCTCTAATGTCTGCTCAGTGCAAGGAGTGAAGTGAGGCAGAGAAACCAGTTGTCTCATCACTATACAGGAAGATTTTGGCTGAAAACCTCTGGCTGAGGCTCCTGGACTCTGGCTGTGCCAGTGCTTGGCTCAAAAGCTGTGCCTAGATGTGGTTTTTGCTCTGGAAAGGCCTTGTCCTAGTGCCCAAAGGGGCTTGTCTGGCTTGGTGGGGTTTCTCTAGGCACTGTGCTGAAGAGCTGAGACAGCCTGGACAACAGGAGGTGGGGCTGAGGCTCCTGGTGACCACAGAGCTTGGCTGAGGAGGGAGAAGAGAATTCAATCCCTGCTCTGCTAAGTCTGAGTAAGAGCCCTGGGGTTGTTGCTGGAGCACTACTGAGCTGAACAAGTCACCCCTAATACACACTCTGAAACAACGTTATTGAAGAGACAAGTGAAGAAAGCTGGGAAACACCAGAACTTGGGTTGCTTGATGAATTTTCTGCCTTTTATTTAAATAGGAGGCTTAATGCACCCATTTCCTTGGACTGGGATGTCCTGCTGAGGATTTCCCCAAAAGACGCTTGATGATGCTTGAGTAATGTTTGTGCTGTGATACCAAGTGTGGGCTACTCACAGCACCCGTGTGAGGTGGTGGGGAAGCAGCTGAGATACATGGGCAGCCTGCTTGCATTTTTGGATGTCCTCCTGCTGCTGAAATGACAGTGGGCTGGAAAACTTAAATCACAGCCCTGGGGCTCAGAGAGAATGATCTGTGGGCAGGAGCAGAGGGAGAACCTGGCAAGGCTGGATGCTGGTTCTGCTCATCAGGGTCTTCACCGTCTTCTGCAGTTCAGTGAAGCTTTCAAGTGTTTTGCCAAAGTTTCCCATGTTGCTCAGCAGGATTTCCTAGAGAGTAGGCTGCGGGGGGGGGGGGGCAGCTCGGTGAGTATGTGTTGAATGCTGTGCTTTGGGACATACCAGCTTTGCTGCCCATGCCCAGTGTGCTCTGGTCTAATGTGTCTTGCACACATCAATGCATTTGGATCACTGCTGTGGTTCACAGGCAGTGCCCAGGTGGGCATTTGAGGCCTTAGGACAGCCAGTGAGGCATCCAGAAATCCCTGAGCCTGGTGGAATTTTCAGGCAAAGAGAGAGAAAATGTGTTTGGGAAATGGGCATAGCTGAACTCTTCTGCTGATAGGAGCACTTCAAGCATTTCCCTCTCAGGTATCTCCTTGTCCACTATCTCTGCTCTATAGTTTACTGCGTGTTGATTCTCTTCTCTTCCTTAACTCTGTGTTTCTCCATCATTTGGTTCTGTCTCTGTGTGCTACACCCCTTCCCCTGCACATCATCTTCTCTGCCAGCCCTCTCTTCCTACCCTTAACGTAAATCCTGTCAGACAGGGAAGATCCAGGTAAACCAGCTTCATGGAAAGCTGGTACCTTGCGGAAGGATGGTTGTCTCTACCCTTAAATAGCATGAGGAAGTGCTCCAGGCTCATTCATATGCCTAGGAAATGAAGAATCTCAACAACTTGTTTCTAGCTCATCAGGTTTTTAACAACTCAGAGGAGGTGGAAATCAGATGATTCTTTTCCTTCCTTGACTGGCTCTTGTGTGTTTTTCCCAACCACCAACTTGTTTTCTCCTGCTCATCCCTCTGAATCATCTCTTGGTGCCCACCTCTAGATGGGGGTGACCCTCCCGTGCAGCTGCCATCTGTTCCCTCGTGTCTCACTCCACCTCCACAACTCCACCGAGACCCAAGTTATGATGTGAAACTTGGACACATAGGGACAACTGGCACAGGCCAAGCTGAGCCTGCAATTTCCTGGCTCATAAAAACATGAGCTTCCTTCAGGTCCAGGTCCCCGCCAGGTCATACTGATCTGAGTCCCATACCTCCTCCCTAAGGCCCCCCCACCTCCAAAATATTTCGTGACACCAGCTATGAGCTAGGGGTCTTTTTATTGCTCCATATGTTGGAGACACATGGAAAAACACACAGGAGAAATCCCCTTAGTGAGGGAGCGAAAAGCCACCGAGTTTACAGGGTGTTGCAAATAATCTGAGGCAAAACAAATGTTGGAGGCTGCCTCAGCTGCCAATTGTTTTAAATCCGGACAAACAGGCCAAGGGGCAGTTGTTAATAGATCAGGAATTTTCTTCCTTTCTGGACACCCCAAAGCAACAAATATCAAATTTTTCTTGGGAAAGAAATCGAGTGTGGGGGTCTTGTTATTTAACATATCAAAAGGCATCATTGACTCGCTCTCATCGGGTGCTGCTCCTTCCAGCCAGGGGCTTTTACAAGCAATAACCTGCTTGGGAAGCAGAGCAGAGAAGCCACACGGCCAAGCTTGAGGCTTATTGTTGGGGCTGACTTTTATAAGACACTGTGGGGGCTTACAACAGACGTGCTTTTTGTAAAGCAGTCCATTAAATACCACAACCCGAGCTCAGCAGCAGTGGGGGACAGAGCCTGTGGGGACCTTGCTGAGCCAACCCCTCTGCTGCTGTAATAAACTCAGCAGCATCCCACTTAGGGTTCGAGCAGCAAAGAGCCTGTACAGAGAGGCTAATGTATTGCTGCAGAGAAGGTCAAGTGCAAAAAGACCCAGGATGGGATTTTTCCAGAGTGGTTATTGCTACAGGGTCAGTTATCCAAAATGTTGCTGGTCTAGGTGGTTTTATTGTTGGTGGTGCTTTGAGGTTTCTGGGATCCCTGTTTTCCTTCTCCAAGGGTTGCTGTGATTTTGTGGGTATTACATTGGTCTGCAGCCCAGGAGAAGTGGCTGTGTGCTGGGCAATGGTCCCCAGCCTACCAGGGAACCATGGACCCTTCATTGTAGCTTTGTGGTCCCATCTCTTGCTGGATGTGGTGAGGCTGTGGTGGCTCTGGGTGCTCCAGGTAGCTCTTCATTACAATTTCTCCAGCTGCCATACAGAGACAAGAGCATTTCCTGGGAACTGCCTCAAACAGAACCAGCATGAATTGCAATGATAAATTATTTCTCTCTGGGGCTGCAAAAGAAGAGAGGACCTGTTGCCTTCCAGCATCGAGTGTAGGACTCCCACATCTCTGTGAGGTTTGTATGCAGTGAGAGCATGGTGGCACAGGAGCTCTGGCAGCAATGGTCAGGATCTCTGCTAGCGCAGGGTGGGTTTCTGGATGCTGACCAGGGGATGGTGTCATATGGTTTGGATGAAAGGTTTGGTTCTGAGAATGCAGTCTAAAATATCCAAGCCAAAAGTCCCCATGGTCTTGTTTGGATGAAGGAGACTGAGGAAACCCCAAAGCTTGCTGCTGTCACTGTGTCTTGTAGCAGTCAGCAGCTCCTGAGCAGAAGGAGACAGGGAGGGTGTTTCAAGTATCGTTTGTGATTGGCACTACTGAGCATGTTGCTGAGCTCAGTCTCCTCTCCCCCTCACTGTCCTCAAGCCCATGGTGCAATGGGCAGTGCTGGTCCTGAGTGCAGCTCTGCCAGGGTTTGTGTGGGTCCTGTTCCCTGACTCAACCTCCTCTGAAATCCCCTTGGTCCTGGTACAATCTCCACCTGGGCTCCCCGCAAGCACCGTCCCCACCTCCTCTGGCTGTGTACAAAGGGTTCAGGCACTCACTGCCTTATTCCCTTCCTGAATTTGTTGGTGTTTGCTCAAGAAAAGAAACATCCAGACCACTTAAATCCTTCCCTCCTCTCCAGCCCTTCCCCCCCCCAGGCAGCAGGATGGAAATCTGAAGCCCCCAACCTGCTGCATGCAGGGCTCAGACATCACCTGGCTGCAGCAAAACTCATCGTGGATCTGGGGGACTCATGGGGAGTAGAAAAAAGAAACAAACCAATAATTCTGACGTTAAATTTGGCCTTGCTGAACCCCACGGGTGTTCTTTCTCTGCAATAACTGCCCTTGCTCCTCAGCTACTGTCACTTGCTGTGGGTGGAGTAGAGATGAGCAACTTCATGCTGGCCTCAGAGGCTGTAGGCAGGACCTGTGCCTGCTTGACCTTCAAGTGCTTTAGTATTTCACTGTGAGATTGAGGCTTCTACCTGTTGACAGGTCTCCTCCCTACCAGGGCTGGGGGAGGAAAAGGGGTCACTAGAAAACACTCAAGGCTTGCTGCAGGTCTGGGGGCTAACACTGAGGTTGGCAGTAGGTGCAGCTATTGTCAGTATTTTTAGTTGGGAAAAAATACGGACCTGACAATCTGGGGATGTTGTGGGAATACCAGGCTCTCGGGCATATTGCTTTAGAAAACCAAATTTCTCCTTGTGTGCAACCTACACATCTCTTTGTGTTTGCAATATGGTTCTGTTATTTGTCTGGGTTGGAGCAATCTTGTTGTATAATTTTTCTTTATCTTTGAGGTTCTTCTTCAAGCAGAATTAATTACTTTGGAGCAAAATTACTTGATAAGTATATGCTTTGAAGAACTTTCCAATTTATGTACTCATAAAACCAAGTTGTTCTGTTCTAAATCAGGGTAACACTACTCAAAACCCTCTGTCTTAATTGAACTGAACATTTTCTTGTGCAGATACCTACTATTGCACTCCTGAGACAGAAAGATTATAGTTGAGCAATTTGTGTTGCTTGTTCTCGATCTAAAAAAGTCTGGGTTTCAGGTATTTGGGTGGATGAAAACTTTAAGGACAAATTATCCCAGTCCACGAAGTTTTTGGGACTCTGAGGACTGGGACTCTGAGGACTGGGACTGTTCCCCTGTGCTGAGCATCCTGTAGTCCAGTGAGGGTGGGGGGGGGATGCTGCAGGCCGGAGGTTTCCATGGAAACGGGCAGATGCTGAGTGAGAGATGCCGTTTGGTCCCCGCTGCTGTGGCAGGGAATGAGGTGCCGGGGCTGGGGCACCCCGGGGGGACCCCTCGGGGCAGGCGATCCCCAGCCCTGAGGGGGGCTTTCGGGGGGCCTTGGGCGAAGGGTGCGGGTGACATCTTGTGGCGACGGCTCCTCGCCGGGGCTGTGCAGCAGTGGGGCCGCAACCACGGCGGCCATCCCTGCTCTAAGCCCGGAGCCGGGGATGGGGGGAGCTTCTCCGGTCCCTGGGCTGCAGCCTTGCCCTGGGCTTTGCTGCCGGTTCCCGCCCGGAGCACCTGCACACCCTGGGTCCGGTCAGGGTGGGGGGAGGCTGAAGCTGATGGTGAGGCAGCCCTAGTACCCTGCAGGAGGCTAAAAATCTGTTTTCCCCTTTTTCCAGCCAGCATCTGTGCCAGGGAGTGAAAATTTCAGCCATCCTATAATAAGTACAGATGTTACCAGGCTTTCTTGGGTTCATGTCTTGGTGGGGATATAGGGTGCTTGGTTTAGTCCATCTGATGCTCTTCAGCAAGACCTTGTCCTACCCAGTGGATGGTCTCTATTCAAATGTGAACTCACAGAAGCCAGAAATATCAGTGGGTCTAAACAGGGCTGGAAACCTTCAGGAAGAAGATTGTTTATTAGGAAATGTAAAACACCATGGTTTGGAGATGACCTGTGAGGTCCCCAGCCCACTGACCACCTAAGGCAGGAGAAGCTCCATGTGTATGTTGCTTCCTCAGCCAAATGCTTGATGTTGGCTAGTGTGAGGAGGAAGATGCTGAGCCAGCTGAGTGTCTGGACCAGTTATTGCTGGTTTATATGGATTTTTGTGTCTTTCAGGAACCTGTTTGGGTCCCCAATGTTGAGATGTAACATCAGGGCAGAGCTCTGAAAATTCAGCCTGTCCCAGACAGCAGCCCATGTCCTTGTGCTCTGCCATGTGGAGGAGCGACCAGCATCCCACTTTCTTGGGAGATGGAGGGGGGTTAAATGTATCTGGCTCTTCATGGCTTTGTTCTTGCTGCTTATTCCATGGAGGAAAAGGTTAATCCTGGGCAGGGGTGATGGCTGGGACCGTGCTTCTGCTGAGCAGCTCCAGGATTTTCTCATTCCACTTGAGCATGGTTTGTCTCCTGGCTCCCAGCACCCTCCTGCCAGCATCCCGGTCCCCAAGAGTGACAGGGACCTGCATCCTCAGAGCTGCTGTGGGAGCAGCCTGGACTTTTGCAGTCAGCAATGCCCAGTGTGTCCGTGCCTCCAGGCACCCAGTGCTGCAGAGCAGCTCCAGCAAGTGAGGAATAAAGCAGTCCTGGGGCTTTTGATACCTGTAGGTCACTGGGCACCTTCTCTTTGGCTTGGACACCCCTTCCCTGACTGTTAGCAGCATGAAGCAAGGTCCATCTCCTGCTCTCTGTGTTCATTTTTAGTGGTATAAGGTCCCTGGTTTTAGTCCCCATGGATTTTTTTTTTTGGATAGGACCTTCTTGGTTCATATAGCTCTGAGTGAAAGCAGGACTCAGGGTGCAGCTGGGACTTTGTGTATTATGGAGGGGCTGTAGGTCCCCATCAGTTCAATGCTCTAATTAATCAAATGGATTCTGTAGTGCTGTAGGGAAGGAGACATGGGGTGAGCCCCTCTTTTGGGGATCATGGCTCTCCTTTTCCCCCTATGGACCCATGTGGGGGGCGGGTACTTCCCATAGTGACTTTTGAGAGCCCCTGTTTGGGCAGTTGAGTTGATGGAGGGTTAATGAGTCGAGAAGGCCTCCCGCTTCTTCAGCATATGGAAAGGTTGAAGTCTACCCTGCTGCAGCCACCATTTTTCTGGTTGGATGGGCAGGAGGCTTAAAATGCCACTTTGGCTGGCAGAAAGATGGGGGCCAGGGGAAGGGCGAAGAGAAAAGCTTTTACTTCCAGAAATAACTCTGGAACAAAATGAAGAGGTCGAAGGGCGAGAAGGGAAACGGAGAAGTACCTTCCCCAGGGGCCAGCACTGAAGTTTTCATCCTCTGAGTACCCCAGGAAGGGTATTTTAAAGACCATCCATTGCTGCCAGGGCTAAAACAAGCTGTGGCACAGTGAGCACAGGCACGTGTGAGAGCAGCCTGGTGACCCTGGCATGGGAGCATCTTCTTGCCCTTCCTTCCCACAGGTTGGTTGTAGCTGAGCCTCCCCCAGCCCATCCTTTAGCCAAATTCTTCTCCTTTGTGTAGAGTTGGGACACAGTGGGACATGATATGGCCAGACAGGACAGTAATGGTATCACGGTATTGATCACATCTCGTTGTCTGGGTCTCCAGCTATTCTAAGGTGATGTTTCAGCTGCCTTCCAACCCCAGGACTCTGATGACCATGGCATGGGGCAGGAGGGGGGATCGAGGAGCTTCACTGGTCCTTCCTCCCATGCACATGCTGGTCCATGCCCAGGCAGAGGGCTGGCTGCTTGAAGGTAAAGATGGAACAGGATGAGGTTGCCCAGAGGGTGGAAATGTTTGTGGTGGTTCACGAGGCTCTGCCTGCACTGGAGGGGAGATCAGAAGAGAGGCAAAAAGGATGGGGGTCTGTTGTGTGTGAGCCTGAGCAGAGGCATCAGGACATCTGGCATCCCCTTAGCTGGGGACCAACCTCCAGCTCCTCTTCACAGAGCAGGATTTGATTTGGACAGAGTGAGGTGCTGGGGCCATGGGGGAGCTCTGGTTGGAAGAATTACAGGTGGTGGAAGGAGGAACTTGCTGCTCTGCTTGATTTTTTGTTTGTTTGACTTTATCTAAACTGCAGTTTCCCACCCTTACACAGAGCTCAGGGCTTCTTGAAGCAGCCGTTTCCTCCAGCTTGGCACCAAGCTGGTCAGAGGGAGCCAGCAATCCCCAAGCCATGAGACCCAAGAGCTGGCACAGCCCTTGAGCACCAGGACACGGGGAAATCCTGTCCTGACATGGGGAAAAAAAAAAAAATCAGAATAACCCCCCAAAGGGTTATTCTGGGCACAGGGCTTGTCCTTACTCCCCACCCTGGCCCCCATCCCTGTACCCAGCACCCACCACAGCCCCATGCAAGGGGCTTGCCTGCAGGTCCCAGCACCCAATGCTGCAAAAGCCATCTCCTGGGCATGGGGCCCTCCCCAGTAAAAAGGGCATTAGAGAAGGGGAAGATGCAGAGAGTATTTCCCAGGGCAAGTGTTGGGTGGGCATTTTATCGCCGGTGGTGGCCGGTGTGCCAGGAAATATTGTTATTCCTTCCATTCCCGAAGCTGGGAGATGATAAACACTGGGGTCTGCCTCCATTCAGCTGTGATCCATCAAGGCAGGGGGGGACCTCGCAGCAGAGAGCGGGTGAAGGGAGGTCAGTGATTGTGTAAACAGGCACTTCAGAGTTCACCCCGAGCTGGTATTACTGTAATTCATTAGAGGTGTCAGCCCTCTTTGTAGTTCCTTGCTCAGGGAGCCCTTTGCCTGGCAGCTTCTAACATGCAGCCTGGCCAGCAGAAAAATAAACTGCACGAGATGTCTTCGCAGGAGACAAAGTTGCAGCATCACACAGCAAAAAAAAGAGTGAGTTGTGGCATCTCTGCATGTTCTCAGGCCAGGCTCTGTTGCACTAACCAAGGCTCCTCCTCCACTGGGTTACCTGGTGTCGGCCAAGTCCAATTTGCTTCTGCCAAACCGATGTGAAGTGAGATGCAACATGTTGCCCGACCTCAGTGGTCGAGTAGAGCCCACCTATTGCTGGAATTACAGGATTTGCTTAGGAAAAAGTGTGAGGGCATTGAACATGCTGTGCTTTCCTGCAGCCAGGATGCTGATTTGCTTTGGGGAACCCGTACCCCCCGCTAGGTAGGAGGTTGGGGACCATGGGAACCTGCTGCCTCGCCCTGCACACCTGCATGGGCTGATACACTTGTGTGGAGCATCCTTTCCAACTCAGATCAATCTGCTCCCAACAAATAGATCTCTCCATTCAGCCCAGAGTGGTGTGAGGTTCAGGGAACCTGCATCCTTCTCCACAGCCCACCTGGCTGCTGTGCTTGGTGTGAAGGTTGGTATGAAGCTTGGTACCACTTGTCAGCATCTGGGGATGGAGCAGGGCTTTGCCAGGAGCCTGCCAAGCTGGTGGTGCTCTCCTGCATCAGAACAGCTTGTTCCCATCCCCTCACCAGCTTGATCTGCTGCAATGCTTCACCCTACTTAAAAGGGCATTAAAATTCCCCCTCTAAGTGTTGAGGAAGCCCAGCATGGTATATAAACTGCTGGAGGTGTCCCGTGAGTGGTTCATGGGGTGCTTTATGGGGCTGTAAACACCAGGGAGGGGGAGACATTGTGGAGGGCAGCCCTGGGGCTGCAGCAGCTTGGCTGGGCATGCTGGCATGGGGGGAGTGATGCTGAAGACCAAGCTGCAGGGAAGTGGCGTTTAGCTCTGCTCAGAGGGTGTTAACACCTCCCAAGCAGAATGAAACTGCACCTTCCATCCACGTCAGCAGGAGATGAGCTGAATATTGTGAGTCCTCTGCAGGCAGGGCTGTGCTGTGCTCTCCAGCTTGGTGGGGCTGCTCAGGGTGACCCTGTGTGGGACTGCAGCATCCTGGCCAAGTCTAAGGTTGCCTGTCCCCAGCGATGTGATAGCAATAGGTAAATAAATGCAGAAAATTCAAATGTGCTGCCAGATCTGGGAGGCTAGTGATCCCCTCTCAGGAAA
Organism: Brachypteracias leptosomus; assembly: GCA_013401335.1. Taxonomy (NCBI): domain Eukaryota; kingdom Metazoa; phylum Chordata; class Aves; order Coraciiformes; family Brachypteraciidae; genus Brachypteracias; species Brachypteracias leptosomus. Next base: position 867,997 of record VYZX01033439.1, read on the forward strand.
GGACCAGTTCAGCATCAGCCTGTAGATGACATGAAAGCTGGGTCTGCTGGTGTACTCAGCATCAAAGGGTTGAAAGTAATTTCCCTGTTTGTATGGAATGGTTGAGATGCTTGTGACATGAGCAGTTGGGGCTGCACAAGAGGCAAACATGGGAGTGAAATCCCCAGGAAAAAAAAAAAAGTGAGGTTTTGCGTCTCTGCAAAGAGATGTTTCAGACCAACAGGTCTGGAGCTGCAGTGTGGGGAGACAAGCTAATGGTTTTGAGTGTGCAAGACCCCCTGAATGGTTCTATATTTGGTACGAAAATAATCTCATAGGATTCCCATGTTTCTCTTTCATTTAATATTTCAGATTTGCATGTTTCCAGGCCAGTCTCTATTGCACTAACAAAAGCTTCTTCTCCACTGGGGCACCTGCTGGTGGAGTCCTGTTTGTTCCCACCAAACCCATGCTAAATGAGATGTGGTGTGGTACCTGACCATGCTGGTCTGGCAGAAGACAGAGGCCACTCACTGCTGAAATGATAGAGTTTGCTTAGAACTTTGGGCTTTGAGAGGACTCTGCCACAAGCCTGTTGAGGAGATGGTGGATTGGTGTGTCTTGCCCAGCCACAAAGAGTGAGGGACTCCCTAGGGAAGGGATGTGTGCTTCAGATGGGGTGGGAGGAGGAAAGAACGACCCTGGGATGCAGTGGAGCTGACATTACTTGTGGTCTTTGCATCAAGTGGTGAGGAGGGTGATGGCAGAGCCAGGGCAGCCCATGGCACAGCACCTTGTTTGGCCTTTGATGCTACAGACAGACAACTATTAACCCAGGAGACAATTTCCATGTCTCCCTTATCTGCCTCCTCAAGGCCACAATCTAACCTAATCCCATCTCCCCACTTGCTGAACCCTTTACTGCATTCCCAAATAAATCCAAGCTCTCCTGCCCCGTTGCAGGGGGAGGTGCTGGAAGGGGGAGCATGGCTCTGATAGACCTGCTTCTGATGCCTTCGTGCTGGAACAAGAAAACAAGTGTCAGCTCCCAGCTCTGTAGTCGCTAATAAACCATCTGGCATCACTTATTTTAATTGCATCGTGCTCCGACAGAGGGGCAATGAGGAGAGAGGGTGCCCTACATTCTTGCAGGCGGCATTTGGTCGGGGATAATTGTGCTGAGCGAGCAGCAGGATCCCAGCACCAGGGCCTTTGATTGCCAGCCAAGGCGGGCAGGTGCTTTCAATATTCACCCTGAGAGGGGAAAAGTGTTTGTGAGATGCATATGGTGGAGGAGAGGGTGAGGAGGGAGTTCAGTTGGGGTAGGAAGCGAGTCCTTGGTCTGGGTTGTCCCATGGCCTTGTCACATCTTGTCCTTTCTGTGCTGCCTGTCCATGTGTTTGCTGTGTGGGGCTCTCCTGAGGTGTTATTGGTGGCCTGTCACCTTGTGCTGCCTTAGAGCAGGTTGAGCAGTGCCCGATGCTCTCCTAAGTCCTCCCTCTATCCATGCCCAGGAGCTGGCTCCAATTTGCCTGTTTGGGATGGGGCAGCAGCATCCCTTTGTCCAGGGCTGTTTCTGGAGCTCAGGAAGCCTCCAGCCACCTCCATAATCCACACAAAGTGAGCATCTTGGCATGGTCCTTGGGTTACTTCTAGTGCTGCAGCAAAAGCACTGTCACCCATCCTGGTCTGGAGCAGGACATCTCAGATGTCTTTGCTTGCCACAGCAGCTCCTCCATGTGCCCGTGGCTTGCTACAGAGATGGCCAACAGCATTGTGGCACATGGCAAGGGGGAGCTGTGGTTTCATTCCTGGCTGTGTCACCAGATTTTCCCCTCCCTGTGCCTCAGTTTCCCTCTCTGCTCTCTGGTTTTGATGCTCAGCCTCCAGTGCTGAGCTGCAGGACTCTGTGCTGACTTGGCTGTAGTCTTTGGTTTGTTATTAGAAGGAGGGAAAAAAACCACTTTGTGGTATGGGATATTTTGGCAGGTAAATCCTTTGGGCTGGGGCTTGTGGGATGTGACTATGTCATAGAGATGTGGCAGTGCTGATCAGACCATCCCTCCTGCCTTCCTTCCCCCCACTGGGATCCCATTTTCCTTGAAAACCTTTCCCAGGTGTCTTCAGCTTCACTTGTTCCCCAGAGAGACCCAGCACCCCCCAGTCCTGCATCATGCCAGCACTGGGAGGGAGAGCAAAGTGGGTCTGTCAGAGGGTATTGCCCAGTGCACTGCACTAGCCTATGTATAACTGGGGCTGGGCTCCCTTCTCCCTGGCTGTCACCCATCCTGGTCTGGAGTGGGACACCTCAGATGTCCCTCCTTGCCATGGCAGCTCCTCCATGTGTATATAGCTTGCTGCAGAGATGGCCAGCAGCATCATGGCACAAAGCATCACCACTCTGGAGTAAGCTGGGAATATAACCCTTGAGCTGCTGCTCTGTTCCTGCTGCTCCTGAATCCCTCCCACACCCCTCCTCCATGCCAGCCCCATCACCTCTTAATCCTGAAGCCCTCCATTCATGCAAAAAGTCTCGTTCCCACTGGATCCCCCAGCCTGGTACATGAGCAGACATTTTCATGCCTTTATTTTCCCAGGGTTTGCTGATAAATCCTGTCTCCATAACTCCAGCCTTGATTGACTCATTATCAGGCAATGCGCAGTGAGGAAGCGACCCGTGACCTGCCTGAAGAGATGGGGTGACCCCATGGGACTAACCCTTATCGGCACTTCTTAAAAGCTTCCCTTTTTAACATGCCAGAGGAGACTTGGCCAAGCCAAGCAACACCCAAATAGTGATGGGGTGGGTGGTGAGGACAAGAGGGTGCAAGAAGCATCAGGCACACAGAGTGGGATGATTGCTGGGGGAAGAGGATGAGGGTGTCAGTTGAGGTTGGGAAGAGGCTCTGCCTGGGTGAAAACATTGACCTGGTTCCCATCAGAAGAGCTGAGCATTGTGGTGGAGCAGGGCTGGCTGTGGCTGGGGAGGGCTGAGCTTGTCCCCACCCAGCTCCTTGCCTAAGTCCACCTGCTCCATGTAGATGGGCCTCCCAGCTTCCCACTGGGGTTATCTCCTGTGGGGGCTTTTCCTGGTAAGGGCATCCATGGGGGAAGGTGACATGGGACAGGCTCAGTGTTGGGGCCAAGCCCACAGATCCCACATGCTGGGGAAGGAGGGGAGGCTGTGACCATGTTCTTGCTGTCTCCAGACCCCCAGTGTCCATCAGGAGGGGGGTAATTTGTCTTCCCTTTTCCTCCCAGCTGTCTTTATAGCAAGTGACCTTTCAACCCTCGCCTCCTCTTCATGGAGGCGATAAAAGCGTTAGGGCATCGCTGACCCGCTTTCCCTTTGGCAGGGGGTGCAGGGGCTGGGGGATTCGGCACGTGCCGAGCTGGTGGAGCTGCTGGCAGGGGCAGGGAGGGCTGCTCAGTGTGGGGGAGCAGGGATGGAGGGCTTGGAAATCCTATTGCTTGCTGTGTTGGAGAGAGGATGACCCCTTGCTCGGGACAGAGCCCTTTGAGGGAGGCAGGAGCGACCCTCCTGTCCCTCACCCTGCATCAGGGCATGGATCTCTCCCTTCCATGGGCCAAGGGCTGCTCTGCTTGTGTGGGTCGCTGATCCGACCCCCCAGCTCCCCAGCAAGGATTAACGGGGATGGGTTTTTGCCAAGTCCCGGCTGTCACAGTGTTCCCACCTTTGATCAGGAGTCGGCATTCCTGAAGTGCTCCATCTCCCACATGTTGCACTGATCAAAGGCAGCTGTTGCCTGGACCCTCCCCTGAGTCCATTTACACACATGCACAATCCCAAAAATACAGAAATACAAAGGAAACTGAAGGAGGTGGAAGGGGTGATGGATGGAGGAGAGACTGGGCAGGGGGCAGCAGGATGGCAAAATCCCTCTCCCTGGTCTCCTCACAGAGAGTCCCATCCACAGCCAGCAGGAAGGCTGGTGGGATTCTGTTGTGGGTCTCCAGAGAGATGCTGAAGGCTGGCTCAGGGCACTCTGGGAAGGATTTGAACCTTGTCTGTCACCTGGAGGAAACGTTGTCATTGGTAGGTGACACCAATTGCAAATTGGGCTGGATACAGCCGCAGCAGAGCACAACCAACAGCTCCCTTAGCTTTAGGTGGGGCCAGGAGGGAGACTGTTTTTTAAGCCATCTCCAATGTCAGCAGTTTGTGCTTGATGCTAAGGTCCACACAGTACCCTCTGAAGGACCATGGATGGTTCTGCTGGGAAAAGATGTTGCTGAAGACCTGTGGGCTAATGGTGATGTTTCTTACCAGCCCATGGGGAGAGCAATGCCATGAAGAGTTTGACCTCATGGACCATCTCCTCTGGCTCTGCCAGCCACCAGCATCAGCTGCTTCAAAGGGAGAGGAAGGAGGTCTGAGACCTGCTTTGGTGGTTGCTCCTCTCCAGGGCAAGTGTGATCCTATTAATTTTGGTTTGGCAGGTGGTTTATTGTTTGTGGATATGATTTACTTCTATTCCTCAGCTTCTGTAATGCAAAGGACTTGGACTATCTGGGTTCCCAAGTCCTTTCTGAGTCCTTCTCCACAGCAAGCGTAGCTGGAGTCAGCAGCTTGTTTGTGCTCAGAGTTGTCACAGGGAAAATCACTCCTCATCCTCACCCTCATCTGCTTGTTACTCAGCATTTATAGTTTAGCTTTAAGATTTTGAAAAGACACAATCTCCACCCCAAAACTGCAGACGCACAGAGAAAAGAGAGCAGGACCATAGGACATGCGAGCAGAGCATTTCCTTCGCTGAGGCAGCAGGTTCAGGTGAGGGTTTATCTGGTTGAAAGCCAAATTCTGCTGCCCACAGGGACACTGCAGCAATCACACCCCCCAGGCAAGGACGAAAGCATCCTCTCCTCCTAGCTGAGGGTCCTGCAGACCAGGCTGGGCAGAGTCCCAGCTGTCCAGGGATAAAGCCTTTCAGAAGGGCAGTTTGTCCTCCTGCTCCTCCCTTGGCCCCATCTTGTGCAACACCCGGTGGGGGTGAGTATATTGAACATAGCATTTCCAAGCACCAGCTTTACCATTATCAGCAGTGTTTTATTTTTTTTCTCCAGGACCGGGCAGGACAATTTGCTCATCCCAGGAGGGTCCAGACATCTCTGCTCCCAAAAGCTAATGTCTCCAGCAGCAAACCTGAGGAGGTTCAGGCAGTGTTTCCAGTGATGGTGTTGACACAACATTACCTGTGCAAGCAGAGTGCCTCGGTGGGGTCCCAGCACACCAAAACCAGGAGGTGAGTGTTGCTGGGTCACATTCATCCCTGTCCTCTCTGGTATCTGTGGGTTAATTTAATCATCTGAAGAAGGTCCTCAGCCAGGTTACAGCCCTCTTTGGGAATCCCCTGAGGCTGAATTTTGCTTGTTATCCACATCTAAAAGAAAAGGGAAGGACTCAAGGTTTGAGTGTCCCTTGGGATGCAAGGGAACTAAGCTCCTCTAGTGCTGACCACCATCGAGGGGTTTGGGTTTGCTCAGAACCCACCCCCAACCTCAAAACCTGCTCAGCAGCATCCTGCAAGCTGCCTAGGGGGACGTTGTCCCAGAAGGGTGACTCTGGCTCAAATGGATCTTACCTTCCCTGTTCACCTTCACCAGTGTCCAGCAGTGGGTGAGGTGCTTCCGATCAGACAGGCATGAAGGGCTCCTTGGGGCTGTGCTCGTCCTTCTTGGGCAGGGCTGGCAGTTGAGGACAGGCTGGCTTGTCACCACAGCATCTGTCCCAGCTTGGGGTCACAGCTCTGCCTGCCCAGGATGGCAGGAGGGACAGGCTGTGCTGTGACACCTGGAGAAGTCAGGAGAAACTTCTGGTGCCCCTTTGGGCACTGTGGGGACCAGAGACTAAAAGAAGCATCTCCAAAGACTGCTGTAGACTTTGCATCTGACCTCTCTCTTATCCTATGTAGGGATGAGATCTGCAGCAGCTTCTTCCTTCCTCTCCTTTTCCCAAGCACTTTACTCCCGGTGTGTTCACCTCCTGGAGCACATCACCAGGGACTCTTTGCCCCTCTGCCCACACCTGCTTCTCCCCGCCGGGAGATGGCCCCAACACAGCAGTCCCCTGCCCTAGCCCTGCTTTCCAAAGTTCAGCTGCATGGCTGCAGGCAGCCCGTGATACGATTTTACAGCAAGGTGACCCCTGCTCTTTGGTGCTGTGCAAGCCCCTGTCCGGCCAGCCAACGAGCCCACCACCTAATGCATTGTGACAGGTCGACTGGATGGAGCTTGCAGAGGGACCACATCATCCCCCTCCTCTCAGCAGTGGGGCTGACAGAGCACTGGGTCTCCCTCTCTGCTGAGTATGGAGGGNTGAAGTCAAGGGATGGTCATCACCCAGACCCTGCCACCAACCCATCAGACATTCCAGTGTGGAGCTAACTGGGGGGACAAGGGGGCAGACCTGTGAGTTGATGTCATGTCACCTTTGCCAGGCACGTCACCTCCCAGGTACCCTCTGCCTCTCCTTGCTATAAGCCAGTTTAAGAAACAAAACCTGGGCACAACTGTGTTCTTTTCACTTCCCCACACAGCTCCCAGTGTGGCTGCCTGTGACCACCCCATACCTGCTGTGGACCCCCCACCAGGAGCAGCTCTGGCACTCTTGTGGGGATGGTCAGTGACACAGGGACAGGAGTATCTCACTCTCTCTTGTCTGATGCTCTCAAAATCTCCCATTTTCCAGAGAAAAGATGTTATTCCAACTCTCAAGTTTGTAAGCTTAAAATCTTGACCCAGCCTGGGGAGCAGAAACCACAAAGGAAATCAAATCTGAAGTCAGTATTTGCAAAGCTTCTCCTTCTTTATTGTCTCTTAGCATCTGGTGAGGGCTCAAATATGTTGTTTTCAAAGAAGTGAGATTAGCAAAGCTGATCATCTCCATGGACTTTGCAAAACCCACGTCCCTGTTTGGACACTGAGGCTTCTTTGCTGGGATCAAGAGTTAGCTTGGGTAGCTGGCCCAGAACCCCAATTTCAGGAGGGAAATTGCAGCTGCAGGTGAAGTTGTGGCTGGAGATGAGGACTCAGTAAGAGTGGAATGGTTGGTTATGGCCAGGGTACATCTCTGTCCCAGCAGTGCCTGGTTAGGAGACAGCAAGAGACAAGGACAGTGCTGGCTGCCAGCATGGGCAGGAGCTGGGCACTGCTGCTGGCTGTGAGCAGCAGGTGAGCAGGAGATGGGGAGGGAAAGAGGGGGGCAAGTGTCTTGGAGAGGACAGGAGTGACAAGGGCAAGGTCTGGATGTGTTAGCGATGGTGCAAGTGCAGCCCTGTCAGTGCCAGCCTTCATCTCAAGTGACAGCCCTGACAGCCTGGCCAAGGACGAGGCAGGAGCAGAGGGCAAGAGGGGAGGGAGATGGGTCCCTTGTACTGTGGCACCTCATGGAGAACCCTTTGATGAGCCAGGTGAATGGGAGCAGGAGCATCTCCTCCTGGGTACCCCCAGTCGGGGCTGTGGGGTGAGAGGGGGTTTGTGCTGTGCCTTTGCCCTTTGAGCAGGACACCAGATGGCAGTCCCGGAACCATCCCACTCTCTCCTCTTTCCCGTGCACTGAGCCTGGCCATCACTTCGGCTCGAATTCCCTGGAAAACGCAAGTGTTTCCCTTGCTGCTCGCCTGGGGGAGAGCATGGGCTCGGGCTGGGCTCTCCAGTTAATAAGGCTGCATCCCAAACTCACCAGGACACTGGGATGTAGCAGTGGTGTGGCTGGGTTGAGGACTGACTCCCTTAAGTAGTTTACTGCCATGTACTTCCCAGCTGCTTTGAGCCTTTGGGAGGGGGGGGGAAAAAACCCATTTGGATCCACCTCGAAGGGGCACTAGGAGCTGGTGTCCCTGCCCATGCTGTTAGTTGGGTGGCTTAGGCTGGGCAGCCTCCATCCCTGGGGTCAATCAGGTGTGGAGCCAAAACTGGGTGAAAAAATAGTGAGGGTTGTGCTGAAGCTGAGAGGTGTCCTGAGCATCTTCATCTGGGAATAAAGGTGTAAAGCCAGATTTCAGGCCCAAGTCCCTGTCCCTCATGGGAGACAGACAGAGCTGGTTTGAAGGGCCGTGAGCCAGAGGGGATGCTTGGAGGAGAATAGTCCCACTTCCCCAGATATGCTCCCACTCCAGCAGTGGGTGTTCAGGTAGGAGAGGACTCTGAGTGTTTAATAACCTCCAAGGGATCTTCCTTCCGTGCTTTTTGGTCTCGTTTGTCCGTGTTTTAGGGGTGGGAGAGCAGGTCTGCGGGGCAGGCTGCGGCTTCCCCCGCTCTCCACCCCAACCCTCAGCAGCCCCCGCGGGGGTCCCGCTCCCGTGGGCTCCGCCGTTCGCGGCTCGCGGGCTGCTGGGCGGGCGCGGAGCTCCCTCCTCCGGCCCCGCCGAGCAGCGCAGCCGGGCTGGGGAGCGGGGAGGCTGCAGCAGCACTCTCCAGAGAACCCCGGGGGTGGGCAGCGGGGTCCTTGCTGGTGGGGGACGGGGACAGCATCACCGAGGGGGCTCTAAGAGCGGCCGGTAAAGGGCTGCCGGGGGATGCGGGGGTCCCCCCGCTTGTGAGCGGGACCCTTGACCCCTCCGCGGCCCCCGCTGCCGCCTCCCCCCCCCCTTCAAACCCTGCCCGGTCGCTGTCCCCTGATGCTCCACTGGTGCTCCCCGTTGTCCCCCCCGGGGTCCCCCGCTCCAGCCCACCCCGTTGATAAGGGGGGAGGGAGGAGCCTCTGGCGCCTGCGCAGTGAGGCCTCCCTCACGTGACTCGGCGGGAAGATGGCGGCGCCCACGGGCAGGTGTGGGCGGCGCTGAGCGCGACCGGGCCTGTCGCGGCTGATTTCTGTCGCCACCCGGTTGCTGTCGCCGCCATGTCGCGGCTTATCGTGAAGAACCTCCCCAATGGGGTGAGCCCGCTGTACAGTTGTGGGGTGAAAGGGACTTTCCGGGTCTGGAGATGGGTCTGAGGGGACACCCCGGGGTGGATGCTGGTTCCTGGGCGGGGAGAGACCCCGGGAGGGGAAGGGTAGGGGTCCTCGGTGTGGTGGGAGCGGCGGTGAGCGGGGAGGTTCTCTGGGAGAGAGGGTCTTCGGGGAGGAAGGTGTCTTGGTGGGGGAGCAGGAAGATGTCCTGGGGGAAGGGGCTGTGGAGATGTGGGATGGGGGGTCCTTGTGGGAGAGAAGGGAGGCAGCCTTGTGGGTGGGAATGTGGGGGGCTCTGGGCAGGGAGAGCCCCAGGAGAGGCCAGGGAGGTGCCTTAGGCAGGAGGGAACAGAGTGTGGGGCACGGGCTGGGGAGGTGTCCTAGGGGAGGGGATCTGGCAGCCCCCCAGGGTGGGGGAGCAGAGCTTGTTGTGGCCACTGTCCTCTCCTTGTCTGGGAGGTGTGTGCAGGTGCATGCTATGCTGATCTGCCACCATCCAGGTCCCCTGTGAGGGTGTCACCATGCCTGTGGTTGAACTGGGGTTGTGGCAGGTCAGTGCTGGGGGACCCTGGGCGCACCCTTGAGCTGTGGGGACATGGCAGCCAGAAATCTGTACATGTAGTGGATCCCTGGGTGAGATGAAGGGATTTGGTGGCTGACGTGTGGGGGTTTTGTCAGTGTTGCCATGATATGATGTGGTTCCTACAGCACTTTGAAAGCCCTCTGATAGAAAATGATTTGGTTTGGACTTTTCCATAGAGCATTTGTATTATCTTGCCAATTTCCCTCCCTGCTGTCCTTCCTCATTCTCCAGATGAAGGAAGATCGCTTTCAGAAGCTGTTTGCTGCCTTTGGAACACTGACTGATTGTTGCTTGAAGTTCACTAAGGATGGAAAGTTCCGGAAATTTGGCTTCATTGGCTACAAGTCTGAAGATGAAGCTCGGGCAGCACTGAACCACTTCAACAGGAGTTTCATAGACACCTCCAGAATAACAGTGAGTTGATCTTTTAAAATATCTTCTTCTTTTGATTCTCAAGACAGTTCATTGTTGGGGATTTTGGTGGTCTTAAGGGTGAATAGGTGGGGGCTGAGAAAGCCTAGAGATTAATTCCTGGTGCCAGGCCTCGTTGCTGGAGTCTCAAGCAGCGTTTAATACTGATGGGCTGTCGCTGGCAGTGATTTCAGTGCTGGTTGGAACAGCAGTGCTCATGTTTTGAGCTGTTCTAATCTGAACTTCTTAACTTGAGGTCATTTATTCATTTAAAATTATTCCATCTTCTATTCTCAACAGAGAATGATTTGGGGTAAACAGGACAACTTATTTGACTGTGCTTAAATGAGCACAGCAAATTGTTTCACATGCTGAGTGAACATGTAGCTCTGTGCTTCTAAAATGCATATCTGTATGAAGTTGCCTCCACTTCTCCTCCTTCCATCCCATCATGGTTATAAGAAGAATTCCTGAGTGAGGCTTATCCAGCAGTTACAGAACCAGACTGTTGAATGTAAGTTTAATTAAAGATTTGATTGATTCTTTTCAGGTTGAGTTATGCAAGTCTTTTGGTGACCCTTCCAAACCCAAGGCATGGAGTAAGCACTCCCAGAAGGCTCCTGCCTCAGAAAAACAGGTTGAGAAACCCGTGGCAAGTGCAGCTCCTGCAAGCACAAAGAAAGTGAGTTTTGTGCATTTCCTTGAGATTCTGATGTACATCAGTGACTTCCAGAGAGAAGGGTAGTCCTGTGTGTGGGGAAGGGGACAGAGCAGCTGGGACAGCAGATGTTGTAGTTCTAGTTCTGGTAATTTTCTGTGTTAAAATCTATGTTGCCTGTACCATTAGGTTACCTGAGAAATGATCTTGGCTGTGCTACTAATAAACCTTTCCAAAAATCCTTTTTTTTTCCTAGGAGAAAAAGAAAAAAGATCTGACAGAAAACTTAAAGAAGGTGAGTTGAGGTCAAATTGCAATCCCTACGTTCCTGCTACTTGTATTAAGAGCAAGAGCTGAGTAGCTCTTTTCTGTACTGCTTCCTCTGCTGTTAATTCTAGCAAGGTGTGTGATAGTGACAGTCCAATGCCACTGTAACAAACCATCATTTTAACAAACCAAACACTGGGGAGCAGTTTTTTAACCTCCACACACTGCGTCCAGGACAACCCTGTTTCTGCAATTCTGGGTTTTACCCATGTGCAAGTTTTGTCACATTTAACTTCTCCATTTTTGGCTTTTATAATGTTTTGTTTTCTTCTTTAAAGTGCTTTTTAAAATATCAAATGCAAGAAAGAAAGAGTAGGACTGAGAGATCCTGAGAAGCCTTTAGTCAGTTCAGGTGCTCACCTTTAAGGGATTTTTTAACTTTTTTTTTTTATATTGCTGTAAATGAGGTGATATCTTTGAATTCAAAGTTGCATCTAACTCTCTTGTGTCTGTCTTCAAACCTTGTCTGCTTGATTTCTTTTTCAACAGCTGGAAGAAGATAAAACATTCCAAGAGTTCTTAGCAGTTCACCAGAAACGTTCTCAGGTGGCTACTTGGGCTAACGACACTTTGCCAGAGGAGCCCAAGAAGGGAAAATCTAAGTCATCAGCTGATGATTATCTCAACTTTGATTCAGACGAGTCTGAGGAGCTCAGTGAGGAGGAGGAAGGGAAGGAAGCCTCTGAAGATGAGGAGGAAACTGAAGGTACCAGAAGGAACTATGACCCTTAGCTTGTCTTTGTCTTGGTGGGTGTGGGAGGTGGGCTGACCAGACTCTCCAAAGGGAGATGGTGTAATCAGGAAGGTGGTTTCTCAAGCATGAGACTCGCTCTGTGCTGTGGGTGTGGGGGTGTTTCCCAAATTTGGGGAAGTATGGGAAATGCAGTTTCTGATATTGAGGGGATGACGTTTGTGCTTTCTCCGGAGTCCTTAGGTCAATGTCTAGAGAGGAGTAACAGGACAAACATCTACATCTTTCCCTCAAATGCTCTCCCAGCCTGCAGCTGCTTTCATCTCCAGGATTCCCAGTGCTGGAGAGGGTTTCTGCTTATTTAGTGACCTGTAGCTGATGTCTGTGAACTGGTCTGGTCTGCCTGTGATGTGTTTGTGGGAATGTTGGTGTGTCCTTGGGCCCTGCCAGAGTTGATGGGAAGGGACTGAGTTCAGTATCTTGGATCCTGAGAGGAAAACTCTCTAGTGAAGTAGGGGGTTAACTCAGAACATTGAGTAATGTGGGCTGCAGTCTTCTTAGGATCCCATGTCCCTGCACTGGTGATGAATATGGGTTTGGAGCCTTCCTCCCTCCCTCTGTGATATTTCTTTACACTGTTCTGTTGGAGTGAACAGCATTTTCCCTGCTGCTCCTCATCCCTCTTTGGGTAAATAAAATTGTGTGGTCTTTGGTGGAGGGTGGAGGGATGGTTTAGAGAAACAACTTCCTCTGCCCTTTACCTTTCAAAACTAAACTGAGCAATTTGAAACCTCCAGGGTCTGCTAGAAGTGTGTAGATGAAATGGAGATTAAATACACTGCCATGGAGTTCCTCAAGCTCCTTTCTGATTTGTTTCATATATGAACTATTGCTTTGAAAAGCAGTGATCCAGACTGTCAGTTTGCAAGTGCTAAGATAAGATTGTTCTCCTATTCTCAAGCTTTTTCTTCCCATGCAAAGGGTAGAGGAGAGGAAGGTGATTCTCATTGAGTCAGTTCTCAGCTTTTAGCAGGCTGGGGAAAGAGCAGCAGCATCATCTGTGTGTAAAATTTCTCTGGTCTCTCCCCTCTGACAGCAAAGGAAGGAGGGAAGAAGGCAGCTACCAGCAAAGACCTCTCGGATATGGATTACCTGAAGTCTAAGGTGGTGAAGAATTCTTCCTCCTCATCCAGTACAGAGGAAGAAACAGATAGTGAGGAGGTGGAGCAGGAGAGTGAGAACGAGGAGGATTCGGGCATTGCAGAAACCGTTGACACCCACACGGAGAAAAGGGGGAAGGCAAAAGCCCAACAAACACAGCGAGAGACACCAGCGGAGAAGAAGAAAAAATCCACGCTAGAGGTACAGCTGAATTACAATTTTGTCTTATTTAAAGCACTACCTTTATGGGGTAGTATGTGCCTGTCAGCCACTGCAGGGCTGACCTGAAAGCTGTAGGACCCTCTAGGTCCCAGCTTTCTTACCTCACTGGGCAGGAGCCATGAAAAAACATTGCAGGATCTCCTCTTAGTGCTGATTGAATTCCCAAAGACGGGGCTTCCAAACAAGTGCTGTTTGTAACCTTTCCAGAGGCTTTTCTGTTTATCCTGTGCTCATCTCTGTCTGCAGGAAACACTGTTCTGCAGAAGTCAGTTTTTAGTGCTTGGGTTTGACTCTCCCAGCCAAAGTTTACACCCTCTTCTGACACCTCATGCCCAGGCTGGTGCACTTGCGAGAATCTCTTGTGAGACCACACCAGGAGCACTGCCTCTAGCTCTGGAGCACCCAGTACAAGTTGGAGCAGGGCCAGAGGAGGGCCACAAAGATGATCTGAGGACTGGAACACTTCTCCTACAAGGACAGGCTAAGCGAGTTGAGGTTATTCAGCCTGGAGAAGAGAAGGCCCTGGCAAAACCTTATTGTGGCCTTCTGGTATCTGAAGAGGGTCTACAAGAAGGCTGAGGAGAGACTTTTTACAAGAGCTTGTAGTGATAGGAAGAGGACTAATGGTTTTAAACTGGAAGAGGGAAGATTTAGATTAGAAATTAGGAAGAAGGTTTTCACTATGGAGTAGTGAGACACTGGCACAGATTGCCCAGGGAGGTTGTAGATGCCCCAACATTAGATGTGTTCAAGACCAGGTTGGAAGGGGCTTTGAGCAATCTGGTCTAGTGGGAAGTGTCCCTGCCCATGGCAGGGGGGTTGGAACTAGATGATCTTTTAAGGACCCTTCCAACCCAAACCATTCTCTGATTCTATGATAACAGCTCTCACTCTTCACCTTCCTGCTTGTTGGACAAGACCAGCTTGGTGTGCTGTGACCTTTGCTGGTTTTCACTCAACTTCTTTTTCTTTCCCCTATCCTTCTGTCCAGAACCAAGGCAGCTCAGCAGAAGCCAGCACACCATACACCGTGGAACTTCGTGGTGCCCCCTTCAACATCACTGAGGTGAGCTTTGTTATGGAGCTGGGAAAGGAGGCTCAAGGGTGTTCTCAGCCTATAAGTTGGTGTGATTTTTGCAGAGGTTTCTAATTCCACTTATGGAGCAGTTTCAAGGGTTGTGTGGGTGGTCAGGGAAACATTTGAACTGGCTTTGTGCAGAGGTGTTGTGGTGTATTTTATGGTGTATATAGTGTGTAATCTGAAACCTGCTGCTTCCTATATCTGAGAAGGTATTTAAACAATTATAATTCTCCTTGCAGCAAAAGATTCGTGACTTCTTCTTGCCCCTGAAGCCGGTGGCAATCCGGATAGGAAAAAAACCCCAGGGGAAAAATAAAGGTAATGGGTATATGTGGAATGGGGGTTGGATCTGTGACTTTGAGGGCCTCTCAATCACACCTCTGCTCTTTTCATCTGCAATTACAAATCACTGGCTCGTGTCCTGATTCCTACAGACCTTCCTATGACTTTGCAGCTCTCCTGCCCTAGTTGCTGTCTGTAGGATGCCGTGGGCAGAGTAATGTTGGCTGTGCTCCCTTAGGAGTAGCAGCAGGAGCCTTTTCTTTGGTTTGCCTCTGGAAGTTCCCAAACCATTCCAAGGGAAGCCTTTTCCTCTGGGATAGCTGCAGCCTAACCCAGGGCCTTTGCTGACTTGAGACAAGGAACAATAGGAGAAAGTCCAGCAGAGGCTCTGAAGATGCTGGGGGAGCTGGAGCATCTCTGTGCCCAGGAAAGGCTGAGAGCCCTGAGGATGTTGAGCTGGAAAAGAGAAGTCTCAGAGGGGATCTGATCAATGCTGAATACTAGCTAAAGGGCAGGGACAAGAGGATGGGGCCAGATTCTTGTCAGTGGTGCCCAGTGACAGGACAAGGGGCACTGGGCACAAACTGGAACCCAGGAAGTTCCATCTGAGCAGGAGGAGAAAGGTGTTTGGTGTGCGGGAGTTGGAGCCTGGCCCAGGCTGCCCAGAGGGGTTGTGGAGTCTCCTTCTCTGGAGAGATTCCAAAGGGGCCTGGACATGATCCAGGGCCCCCTGCTGTGGGTGAGCTGCTGGAGCAGGGGGGTTGGACCAGATGATCTCCAGAGGTCCCTTCCATGCTGGGATTCTGTGATAGAAGCTGTAGAACAGTCTTTAGCCAGGTGGGTCTTCTGACAAACTCTGGCTACTGAAGATACCCATCAGAAAGAGTGTGGAGCAGGTCCTCAGAGCTAGCAGAGAACTTTGCTATGTGCTGTCTTCCTTTCATAGCCTAGCAGCAAATGCACCTTTTATTTGCTCTTGGAGACACTGGTTAAAGCCTACTTCAGCTGTTAAATCGGGCTTCTTTGGTTTGTATGTAGAGAATAAGCTTTTAAAAGGCAGCCTTCCAGTCTGACATGGCTATTTTCAGGCTGGATTTAAACTTTAATGTGAGCTGAATGCTTTATCTATAGGAATCTACGTTAAAGAAAGCCCAATTCACCCTTAATTAGCCAATTAGTGGTTGCATGTTCCCCACATGATGCTTATTTGAACCTTTCCTTCCTCCAAGGTTGCATCTTTGTTGACTTGAAGAGTGAGGCAGAAGTGCAGAGGGCCTTGAAGAGGAAAAAAGAATACCTGGGTAAGGGCTGTTTGTTGTTTCTCGTGTGGCTGCTGGCAGTGGCAGGGTGCTCAGCTGCTCAAGTGTCACTGCACAAGTGTTTTAGTTTTTCACAGGCAGATGGTGGGGGTGGTTTCCTCTGCTCAGATGATGTGGGATGAATCAGGTGCTTTATCAGGAGCAGTGTGGAGTTGGTGAGCAGCTGAACTGTGCCTGGGGTCTTTGGCCCTTGATTTTTTTTGCCATATGCTTGAAGGGTGTCTTGCTCTTGGTGTGAAAATGACACTGTTTAAATCTGGTTGGGATGACGTGGGGGATTTGTACAAATGATTCTGTCAGCCTGTGCTGGAAACTAGTTCTTGGCCTAGCCCTTACTAGAACTACTAAAATGATATCTGCAAAATGGGAATATCCACTTGGAAGCCTGTGGATTGGGTTGGCACAGGCAGAAAGGCTGGAGCTCTCTGAAAGGAACAGAGACTGTGGAGTTGTCTAGCAAATGTTATCCTGGTTTTTATGAAGATTGATCTCTGGCAGCCCTTCCCCTCCCTTTTTTTTTTTTTTTTTTTNTTTTTTTTTTTTTTTTTTTTTTTTTAAAATTAGGCAGAGTTCTGCTCAAAGCTTGTGAAATTGTAATTGCTCATGTCACTGCTGTAAGCCCAGGCTCTTTGTGTGTTGATATTGATTGCCCATGGTCTTGGGAGGCATCTGATGTGCCTCTTGTGTGTGTTGGTGGGTTAGGTGGACGATGCATTGAGGTATTCCGGTGTAAGAACACCCCAAAAGAAACTGTTGCAGCAAAACCTGATACTCAGCCATGGCAAAGAAGGAAGAGGGACGACGAGGAAGAAGAGGACTTGTCTGAATCAGGGAGACTCTTTGTCAGGAATCTTCCCTTTACTAGCACTGAGGAGGACTTGGAGAAGATCTTTTCCAAGTATGGTAAGTATTCACTGTGGGACTGGAACTTGCGGGGCTGCTTTCCTTCATCTTACAGAGGTTTTCCTGATGGGGGTGAATAGACAAAGCTCTGTCCCACACCTCTCGAATATGGACCGACTCCTATTATCTTTATTACCTGGTGTAGTCGTGTGTGGTGCTTGGTGTCGAGACTGCTGCTGGCTCCGTGCTTCGTTGCTCTAAGCATGTAGTCTGTCCTCACCCTTCTCACTGTATCTCTGATGCAGTAAAAGCTCCTGCCAGACAGTGTAGGGTGGGATGGGGAGGAGGAGAAGATAACCACAAGCCGCCTGCTGCATGAAGTACTGATCTTGCAAGAGATTTCTAGGTGCTGTAGCCAAATCTCTGAGATATACCTCAAATTCACATTGGGCATGCCATGTGGAAGCTTGAAGCTTTCCTTTTCTAGCTCAAAGTTAAACAAATTTAAGGTTGTCTTGGCATTGAAGTGTCCAAGGGGACACAGAGGGTTAGATTGTGGAAATCTTTTATTCCTTACTGAAGGTAAATGCAGCTGCTCAGAGCTTGCCTGGCTTGTGTCACATGTAATAGAATCATAGAATTGTTTTGGTTGGGAGAGACCTTTAAGATCATCAAGTTCCACTGTTCAGCCACCACTGCCAGGTCACCACTAAGCCATGTCCCTCCACATCACATCTACAAAGCCCTGTGAACTGCCACACAGTGCCCAGACTTGGGGGTCCCCCTTGTCAGTCTGCAGCCAGCAGCTCCTTTCCCAGGCTGGTGGCTTCCTGCACACCTTCTGCCATATCCAGAGCTGCTCTGCTGTCCCTGGCTCAGCTCCTCCCTGGCTTTGGGTGCCAGTTTGGAGCATGTGATGGCTGTACAAGGCCATCTGTCACAGGTACAGCCTTGCCTTTTGCAGGACCACTCTCGGAGATCCATTTCCCCATAGACAGACTGACCAAGAAGCCCAAAGGCTTTGCTTTCATCACCTACATGATTCCCGAGCACGCGGTGAAGGCCTACGCAGAGCTGGATGGGCAGGTGTTCCAGGTATGGTCACTGATGGTTTGCCTGTGCTGTTGTGCTGCAGCTGGTGGGAATGGTTGTTAGTAACGTGGCCAAGGGGTGGTTTCTGTGCCTTTCTGAAAAGGATGAGTCTCCTCTGCCTTGTTGTGTGGGAATACAGTTGTTCTTGGTAGAGTAGCCTGGTTTGAGCAGCCTTGCAGGTCCAAAATCTGAGCTAGAAGTGGAGGAAGAGATCTGAGTCTCAATCTCTCACACTGTGTGCCTACTTTGACTTGCAGTAATGTCTTGTTTGGGAAGAAAGTCTGCTTAGGCTGCTTGACTAGGAAAGATGCCAGAAAATTTCCTCCATTCTGCCCAGTTCATGATCTTCTGGGAGTTATTTCAGAGCTGCTGGACCTCTTCTTCCTTTCTTCTAGGGTAGAATGATGCATCTTTTACCATCCACAATCAGAAAGGAAAAAGACGAAGATGTAGGTGCAGAAGAGTCTTCTTCCTACAAAAAGCAGAAGGAGGCCAAGGACAAAGCCAACAGTGCCAGGTACAGAGGGGTCTTGTGGTGGGGTAGGACAACACAACCTGCCAGATCTCCAAGCAGCAGGAGTGCACGTGGGGTCTGTGTATAGATTACCAGTGTCAGTAAAGCATTTGCTGTGCAGCTTTATCTCTGACCTACTTGATTCCTCTGTCCAGGTAGCTCTGGTAGTTCAATGAGGAGCAGAAATGGATGATGGTTTTGAATGGCTTTGTGGATGAGTTTCTTTCTCTGGTGTCTAATGAAAGTTGATGTGATGCTATGATTCTTTAGAGTAGTGGTTTCAGATCAGTTGGGTCTTTCTCCTTTATTTGGCCACCTGTATTGCTAAAACTTGTAGGGACTTTATCTTTCTGTCTGACAAATTAGCTTGGAAGAAGTGTCTGATGCTTTCCAACTTGAAGGGAAAGGAATGCAGCCTTGCTTGCACAAACTTTTTGCATTTAGGAAACCAGTTGAAAAAATGTATTCCTCTGAGCCAACATCTGAACTTCCAGCTGTGGCTGCAGAACTGTGACCAGTGAGGTCTAGGGAAGAAGAGCTAAGCTGCCTCTGCTGCTGCCTTTCTGTCTGCTCTCCAGTCATGTCTCCCTCATCCTATCCCTTCTCTAAGGATGTTCTACCCTTTCAATTCTTCACCCTGCCTGCTTATGGTGGCATTCAAAGCTGTTGTCTCCCAGGAGATTGAATAGAGGGACACCAGTGGGAGAAGGGATGGCGTGACTCTGAACTTGGCTCTTCTTTCTCTTTCCAGCTCTCACAACTGGAACACCTTGTTTGTGGGGACAAACGCCGTGGCTGATGCCATTGCTCAGAAGTACAATGCTTCCAAAAGCCAAGTGTTGGATCATGTGAGTTGGGTTATTGATCAGCTGGGATGGGAGACTGGTTTTCTGTCTGTTTCCCTGTGCCCACAACTTTTCTGAGCTTCTTGTCCAGCAAAAGCCTCTGTGCATCCATGAGCACCATGCAGGCTGGACATCAGTGGTGCTGCAGCTTCTCTGGGGGGTCTGAGCCTGACAATCCCTTTGTCACTGGAGGACAGAGTGACACTCCTAGCCCTCCTTCCCACTCTGCTTTTCTGTGGCTGAATTTTGCACTTCCACATAACTAGAAGTTGATGGGTATTGACACCCTAAAGCTCAGATCCTTTCTGGCCTCATGTGTTCCGGCTCCAACAGCAAAACTTCCAGCAGCTTCAGAGGAGCTGGAGCATTTTGCCTTCAAGCTCTCTGCCAAATTCCCTTTTCATCCACTTCTGAGACCAGCAGGAACAACATGTGACTGGACATTCTTGCTTGCAGGAGAGTAAGGACAGTGTGGCAGTGAGGATTGCTCTGGGAGAAACTGAGCTGGTCCAGGAGATTCGCCGATTCCTCATTGAGAATGGAGTCAGCCTGGATTCCTTCAGTCAGGTGAGATGCTCAGTCATGTGGATCTACCTGTTCTATATGATGGCCTAGTCCTAGTGTCCTCAGTCCTCTTTGAAATTAGTAATTAAATCCTCAGCATCTTGCAGGATTTATTGCACGAGTTAGGAAATATTCTGTTCATTTGAAAATACAACTGCCCTCAGGGTGGTTGAAATGATGGCTTATGGTATGACTGTCAACTTCATATGGGCAGAGGAGGAGTCCTGTGTCCATACCAGCATGGATCTGGAGCTGAAACCTCCATACACGAGCATTTGTGGAACCAGGAGATTGTACTGGGGTGTGGATCTGATGAGGCCAGGCTGAGAGAGTTGGGGTTGTTCAGCCTGGAGAAGAGGAGGCTCAAGGGAGACCTTATTGCAGCCTTCCAGTATCTGAAGGGGCCTACAAGAAAGCTGGGGAGTGACTTTTTACAAAGGCTTGTAGCAATAGGACAAGGGGTAATGGCCTTAAACTGGAATGGAAGAGGGGAGATTTGGATTAGAAATTAGGAAGAAGTTTTTCACTTCTCACAGTGGTGAGACACTGGTCCAGGTTGCCTGGGGAAGCTGTGGATGCTCCATCCCTGGAGGTGTTCAAGACCAGGTTGGATGGGGCTTGGAGCAACCTGGTCTAGTGGGAGGTGTCCCTGCCCATGGCAGGGGCGTTGGAACTAGATGATCTTTCGTGTCCTTTCCAACCCAAACCCTTCTCTGATTCTTTGATTCTAAATGGCTGTTGGATCTCAGATCCCGGAAAGGGTGATGTGAAGCGAGGGAGCACAGTGTGTTGGATCTGAAATCTTCACTTAGTAAGATACCAGATTTTGCTTTGTTAAATCCCATCTCCCCTTTCTTCCCACCTTGACCATGGCAGGCTGCTGGTGAGAGGAGTAAGACGGTGATCCTGGTGAAGAACCTCCCAGCCAGCACGAGCATAGCAGAGCTGGAGGATGTCTTTGGCAAACACGGCAGCCTGGGCCGGGTGCTGCTGCCAGAAGGAGGCATCACGGCCATTGTGGAGTTCCTGGAGCCGACTGAGGCCAAGCAAGCGTTCACCAAGCTGGCCTACTCCAAGGTGAGCATGGCAAGGGGTAGGATCTACCTGGAAAGTGTGGACCTTGGCTGGTTGTGAAGCTGCAGAGAAGAGTGTTTGCTACAGATCATAGAATCATTACTGTTGGAAAGGATCTCTATGATCAAGTCCAACCTTCATCCCAACATCTCCCTAACCACTAGACCATAGCCTCAAGTGTTACATCTACTTTTTTTTTTTATACATCTTCAGGGATGGTGACTCCACCAGCTCCCTGGGCAGCCTGTTCCAGTGCCTGACCACTCTCTCAGTAAAGAATTTCTTCCTAATGTCCAATCTAAACCTCCCCTGGTGCAACTTGAGGCCACTTTCTCTTGTCCTATCATTAGTAATTTGGGAGAAGAGACCAACACCAGCCTTGCTACAACCTCCTTTAAGGTAGTTGTAGAGAGCAATAAGGTCTCCTTTCTGTCTCCTCCTCTCTGGACTAAACAACCCCAGTTCCTTCAGTGGTGAAAGAGAGTTTAGCCACCTGAAAAAGCAGCTCCACTTCTCCACTGCTGTTTTCCATTATAGAGTGAGAGGAAGATAAAGCTGAGAGCAGAGCTTTTCCTTCAGGCCTTGCCCTCCACTCTTCATTTCTCTCCTGTGTTCTCTTTACAGTTTCATTCTGTGCCATTGTATCTGGAATGGGCTCCAATGGGGGTCTTCGTCAGCCCAGCCCCTCAGAAAAAAGCACTTGAGGCCTCAGAAAAGGAGGACAAAGCAAAGCTGGTGCCTGGTAAGAACTTTGACTTTGGAACAGAGGTATCTCTGGTTGTTTCACTGTTTCTCTGTGTGAATCAGCAACACTGATACTCCTCGGCCTTTGAGGATGGATCCAGCCTGGCAAAGAAGTCTGCAAGGCCCTTAGGGTCACCTTCTCTGCGTTGTGTTGATCATATCACACAAGTGCTGTGCTGGTTCCTGCCCCTGCCCTTCTCACCTCCTGCATGAGGTGTGGGCAGTGGAGTGCTGCTCGCAGAGCACAGGTCCACTTTGGACTGGCCTAACATGGGCAATATTTTATTTTTCATGAGGATGTGTTCATATATTGTGTGTTGAGCTTGCTTCAGTCCATGTACCCCCACAAAGAGCTGGTAGAGAAGTGGTCTGTTGCTACTGGAGTAGTAACTACTTGCTGGGGTAATGGGCAAGCTCCTCCCAAATCTGGCTTTGTTACATATCACAAAGTGAGGTTTATTCTTTGTTTCAGGCGAAGCCGTAAAGGGCTTAGAGGAAACAGCAGCACAGGAAGAAGAGGAGGAAGAAGAAAGCATTCCTGGGTGTACCTTGTTCATCAAAAACCTGAACTTTGCCACCACAGAAGACACACTGAAAGAGGTGAGCCATAGGTGAGGAGAGGGGACAGGGTTTTGCTTAGCACGGTCCACTCAGATGAAGCAGGAGGGGGTTGAGTGTGTGGTTGAGGACCAGCCTGATGGAGTAAAGCCCCCAGTCCCAACATGGGCTGGAAGAAAAGGCTCTGCTCTGCTGCAGAAGGCAAGGAGCAGGCTGTTCTCCACCTGTCATGCTGAGGATAGAGCATTTCAAAGAGTTAAATTGCAGCCAGTATGACCTGTTGGGAGGTGAGGGAGCACTGGATTGTACTGGGACTGGGTTTCAGGTGCCACTGAAGACAAATGTATCTGAAACCATTTTGGTGGGGTTAAATTCCACCTCAGGACAGGTGGAGGCAGTAGGAAATCTTCTAAGGCTCCTCATTTCCCATGCTTTCTGTAATGCTTCTCCTTGAGACAAGCGCTTTTGCAGCTGTGATGCTGCTTTGTGTGTTAAGGCAATAAATAAATAAGCGATGGTTTCACCAAGATGTGCTTTCCCTCTGAGCTTCTCCCAACATTGAGCTGTCTGTGCTGCTTTACCTCAGCAAAGCACTTGAGAGACATCACAGGGTTTCTAAAGCCATGTGGGATGTTAGTAGCAAAATAGGGAAAAGCAACTGGGAGCTCTCATCTTTGCCACTTCTTGTAGCCATGTGAAATAGCCACATTTCATGGCCCAGGAATACTAGCACAATGTCAGTCCATCCTGGACCTCTGCTCCTCTACCTTGGTACTGTGTAGAGACCAAGGTCCAGTTGGATCTGGGGACAAATGTAAGTGTTCAGAGGAGGACTGGAACTTGTCCCCTCCTCTCTTTCTGCCTTCTGGCTGCAGTTTTCCAAGGGAGTAGATGGTTTGCAGCCCCTGCTGCCCTCCAGCCCTTCCTGCATGTCATGTGCTGTATCACAGAAGCCAGTTGCCCCTAAGGTCCTAACCTGGATGAGGGCATCTTGTAATCCATAGGGTTCCTCCAGAACCATCCCAGATTTCTGTGCTGGTTTTGAAGAGTGGTGGGGGATTTCTGTGGATGTGTGTATTGATTTCCTTAAAAGTCTGTGTGTGTGTGTATTTGTAGAGATAATTCAGTAAGTAAAGCCCCAGCTGCACTGCCTGCCTGTCTGGGGGGAGGTAAGCCTGCGAGCGTGTGCTCCTGGCTCTGGG
Source organism: Brachypteracias leptosomus (assembly GCA_013401335.1). NCBI lineage: Eukaryota > Metazoa > Chordata > Aves > Coraciiformes > Brachypteraciidae > Brachypteracias > Brachypteracias leptosomus. The sequence continues at coordinate 891,058 of VYZX01033439.1, forward strand.
AGAGGGCCACGTTATCACTCAAGCTGAGCTGCAGGCCTGTGACAAAGGGAACTGAGTCACGTGTCCAAATTCCTTGCAGACATTCTCCAAAGTGGGAGCTGTGAAGAGCTGCACAATATCCAAGAAGAAAGACAAAGCAGGTACTCTAGATGTTGCTGTTCAATTCCTTCCCTCGGCTGGTTGTGGAGGGGCTCAGGTGTGGCATTGCTTTAGCATTCATCTGCCTGAGCATTTGTGTGTTCGTGGGCAAAATACTTACTATTTCTAGAAGTGTGCCTGTTGAAATGGCTGAAAGCAGCAACTGAAAACACCCCGGGGTTCAATCTGGGAGGTTAAATTCATTTGTGGGGTTTGTGGAGATGTGGCCTTCTCTTGAGATCTTGAGATAGAGAAGCCGACTCCGTCAGGATCCCAGAAGAGAGCAGGGATGCAAGTTGAGAGTGCGCCGTGATGATTAAGCCTATGCATGACATGCTTGATCTGCAGGAATAGGTGGGATCTCTGAGGGTGCCAGCTGAGTGCTGTGCTGAGTGGGCTCTGTTTGCCTTCTGCCTGCCCACTTGGAGCCCAGCCGGCTGCACTCACAAGCGCTTTGCCTGTTGCATTGGAGGCTGGATGGGGAGCAGTTTGCTGAAGGCAAGTGCTGGCTATATGGGCTGTGCCTTCTCCCTGAATTTCAGGTTAAGGAGTTGCACAGTTTCATGGGATTCTACCTTACTAGGGCTTGTCTTGTGTGGGATACTGCGTCCAGTTCTGGAGCCCCCAGCACAAGAAGGGTGTGGACATATCAGAGCGTGTCCAGAGGAGGACCACCAAAATTATCAGGGGAATGGAGCATCTCTCGTCTGAAGACAGGCTGATAAGAGTTGGGGCTGTTCAGCCTGGAGAAGAGACTCCAGGGGGACCTTATAGTGACCTTCAGTACCTGAAGGGGCCTACAGGAAGGCAGGGGAAGGTCTATTCAAAAGGGTTTGTAACGATAGGATAAGGAGTAATGGTTTTAAGCTAGGAAAGGAGAGATTTAGACTGGATATTAGAAAAAAGTTCTTTAATCCGAGGGTGATAGATCACTGGAATGGGCTACCCAGAGAGGTGGTGCAGGCCCCATCCCTGGAGTCATTCAAGGTCAGGCTTGATGGGGCTCTGAGCAACCTGATCTAGGTAGAGATGTCCTTGCTGGTGTAGGGAGGTTGGACAAAATGACCTCTAGAGGTCTTTTCCGGCCTAAAACATTCTATGATACCTGAAAACATGGGTCCAGTGAAAGAAAAAATAAAGCAAGCTCTTCGGTACTGCTCATGTATCTGATTGTAGGCATGCTTCTGACCAGACAGCAGCATTTGAGTCTGGGCTGATCTTGTACCATTCACCAAAGCAATCCCCTCATCACGATGAGGTCACCTCCACAGTCTGAAGTTGAAAGCTGAGTGTTATGTTTTTGCTTGTGGATTTTTCCCTTCCTCACCCAGCTTTAATTATAGCTCTTGAACTGGTCGATGTGTTCCTCAGGAGCATAGTGTGACCTGCAAATTTTGCTGCGTGGGGAGGTGAAATAGGTGTCTCTTCCTTGGGCTTTGAGAAGAACTTGCTTTTTTTGTGCCTTGCAGACCTCAGAGGCATTTTGTCTCTGAATTGAAATACGGGGCTTGCACTTTGTGATGGTGGGAAGCAGAGCATGTGGTGATCCAAAACACAACAGGTCTCAAATGCTCAGCTCCTGGCTATGGTCAGTAACTGACTGCTTGTCAAGTGTGGGCCAAAATGAGTTTCTAAAGCGGTTGCAGGTTACAAGTGTCTCCTCTGGGACCAAACTGCAACCTGCATATCGCTATCCCATAACAAAAGTCACACCCGTTACTGGGGAGTTAGAAAAATTTCCAAATCATAGAATCATAGGACACTTTGGGTTGGAAGGGGCCTTCAGAAGTCGTCTAGTCCAACCCCCCTGCAGTGAGCAGGGACATCTGCAACTAGAGCAGGTTGCTCAGAGCCCCGGCCAACCTCACCTGCAATGGTTCCAGGGATGGGGAATTGATCACCTCTCTGGGCAACCTGGGCCAGGCTCTCACCACCCTCAGTGTCAAAAATTTCTTCCTTCTCTAGTCTAAACCTCCTTCTTTTAGTTTAAAACTATCACCCCTTGTCCTGTCCCAACAGGCCCAGCTAAAGAGTCTGTCCCCATCTTTCTGACAGACTGTTGAAGTCCTGAAAGGCCACAAGAAGGTCTCCCTGGAGCCTTTTCTTCTCCAGGCTGAACAAGCCCAACTCTCCCAGCCTGGCCTCCCAGCAGAGGGATTCCAGCCCTCCCATCATTGCTGGGGCCTCCTCTGGCCCTGCTCCACCAGGTCGATTTCTCTCCTGTGCTGAGAAACTATGAGGATCTCATTTTGGTCAGAAGGAAGAAGTCCTGTGTATAAACAGATGTTTGTATATCCATAATGAGACCACTTACCCTGACTATGACCATCAGTTCTTTTGTAGTTTTTAGTGCTTTATTTAAGGAGGTTGCACTGAAGTTGTGCAAAGCAAAAAAAAAATCTGTTTTGTCTGCAGCATTGGTTATCTCATCTCTGACATCAGTACCAAAACAGACCGTTCTAGAGCAGCATCTTGGTCAAAACAAGTCAGTGAGGGGTGCTTGTGAGGAGCACCTGAGTCAGAGTGTGGGCAGGCTGGTCCCCTGCCTGGGGTGTTAATTTCTGTGCCCCCAAGTTTGGCAATTAGTGCTTAATCCTGATTTATTTTTAGACCTGCTTAATACCATCACTGTTTCCTGCTAGCTCAAAGAGTCTCCTTTCTCTTCTGACAGGCACTTTGCTTTCGATGGGCTTTGGATTTGTGGAGTACAAGAAGCCAGAGAGCGCCCAGAAAGCCCTGCGCCGGCTCCAGGTGAGCTTAGATCCATCAGTCAGATCTCCTCCCAGAGATGGTGGGCAAAGGCTTGGGTGAGCTGTGAGGTTCAGAATGTAGCTGAGGATGTCAGTGCTGTGAATTGTGCTGTGCAGATGGAGTGGCCTCTAAAATGGGCCAGGTTTGTGAGGGAAGATGTTGCGTAAAGGGAGAAGACCTCCTGCAAAAGTGTTTCCTAGTGCTAGTCCAGTGTAGAGGTGTCAGAAAATGTGCAATGATTAAAATGTAATCATAGACTCATAGAATGGTTTGGGTGGGAAGGGACCTTGAAAGGTGATCTAGTCCAACCCCTGTGCACTGGGGGGACATCTGCAACTACAGCAGGTTGCTCAGAGCCCTGTCCAACCTCGCCTGCAATGGTTCCAGGGATGGGGCATCAATTACCTCTCTGGGCAACCTGGGCCAGGCTCTCACCGCTCTCAGCATAGTCTAAATCTCCCTTTTTAAATTTAAAACCGCCCCGCCTTCTGTGGGGTGCCCTTTGCAGAGGTGACAGAGACCCAGGCCCCCAAAAGAACAAATATTTTGCAGTATTTAGTGCTGCAGTTTGACTTTCACCTCCATGACTCTGCCGTTACTTTGGGGTCTTCCAGCCTCCTGCCTTCTCCATTCCACAGGCTGAGGCTGCACTCTGAGGGAATAAATCATCCTCTCTGCTGCTAGAAAAACGTCCAAGTTTTTGCCCACACTGCCAGGCCAGGCCACTGGAGTGATCCCTTTCTAGGCAGACGGGAAGGAATTATTCTATGGCATGTTCAGTGACCACAGTCAGGAGTCCCACCTTCAGCAGGTGGTCATTTCACATTCCACAGCCTATGTAGTCTTGGGGTAGAAGCATATTCTCCATCCTTTAGAAAAGCACAATCTTGGGGAAGAGAGAAAGCAGGAAAACGGATATTTTGTAGGGAGAGTGGGAAGCAGGGCTCCAGGTTCTTGATGTAGTGGATGATTAGGCAAGAGGCTGCTTGTTCTCAGTGCTGAACGGTAGGAAGTTCTTTAAGGTGCAGGAAGGAAGGGACTGAAAACTTTCTTGCTGCATTGCCTGTTGATGGCAAATAAGACACCCATGGCTCATTCCAGAACAAACAATAAGACAGTCCTTGCCTTGAAGAGTTTCCAGTCTAGAGGTAAAGGAAATCATGGCCCAAAGCATTGAAGTGACTCATCTTTGCCAGCTTAGTGGCAGAGCTGAGGTTGGTGGACAGCTAGCCAACTCCAACCTGTCTCCAGCCTCATACCAGAAGCCTTGCCTCACATGAGTGGTGGTCAGCAGAGAAAAGCTTTGGCAGGGAGCAAGGGAGGAATAGATGGGAAAGAGCAAGGTGTGAAATGCTGTGCTTGTATCCTGGAAGCTTGGAAGCTGTTATGACTTTGATTTTTATTTTATTAATTTTTTTTTTCCTGTTGTTGTTTCTTTGTTTCAACTTCTAGGGCTGCTCTGTAGATGGCCATAAGCTGGAAGTGAAAATCTCGGAGAGAGCCATCAGGTAAAGCTTATGCCCCATCTCTGACACAGGGTTATATTTAAGCTGCAGTAGGTTTTTCACATCTTACCAAGCATCTGTGGGAACTGGGGCTATCTAGTCTGAAGGAAAGAAGGCTCAGGGGAGACCTTCTCACTCTCAACAACTCCCTGAAAAGAGGTTGGAGTGAGGTGGCATCAGTCTCCTCTCCCAAGTAACAAGTGGTAGGGCAAGAGGAAACAGCCTCAAGTTGTGCCAGGGGAGGTTTAGGTTGGACGTGAGGAACATTTTCTTCCAGCAAGGGTTGTGAAGGTCTGGCCCAGGCTGCCCAGGGCGGTGGTGGAGTCCCCATGCCTGGAAGGGATTTAAAAGCCCTCTAGATGGGGTGCTGAGGGACATGGTTTAGCAGTGGAGTACAGTTAGGTTAATGATTAGACTTGATGATCTTAAAGGTCTTTTCCAACCTAAATGATTCCATGTTTGTGTGATCTCTGCATGTTGAAGGCTCTGTGTGATCAGCAGTGCTCTGACTGTTGAACACGTCAGCCTTTGTGCTGTATTCGGGGTCAGTCTTACTTGGAGAAAGAAATGGCAATAGCTGATGCAAAGGTGTTCACTTACTGAAGGACCAATTTCCAGTTAAAATCCCCCTGCAGCATGCAGTGGTGGGATCCCAAAAATGAACCCCAAGTCAGAACCAGGCACTTGAAGTTTTTCCCATGCTCAAGGAAAAGGCTCCTCTAAACCCTGTGCTTTGGTGACAGTTTGGTCAGCATTGTAGGACCAACTGATAGGTCAAGTGCCAGTGGATTTAGAGTTCAAAACAAATATCTCTGAGTAGTGAAGCCTTTTACCCTAGTTCATCAGGGAGAATAGGAGCTTGAGAATAATATTCTGCTGCTGATTCTGGTCAGAAGACAGATACCAGTTTCTTTATTGCTTGAAAAGAAACTTGGATTTAACTTCTTTTCTTTGGGCAGTCGGGTGCAGAGGAGATGGTGACCTGTGGATGAAGCCACTTGGAGTTCAAGTCTTGTTTTGTAGAGTTTCTTTCCCAGTATTTATTCAGTACAGAATCTCCTAAGTGCAAAGTTAAAATCATTTAATAATCTATTAAAAAATTTCATCTGCTATTTTTGAAGCCAGTAAGAATCAAAATTAGCTTACGTTAAACTATTTTTAAAAATGCATCAAATAGTACATTCTCCTGACAACTGAATAGACAAGATTTGAAGTCAAAACAGAAGTTAATGGCCAATGTGAGCCCAGGCCCACTGCCTGACCTTGGCTGAGGTTGCAGTCAGCAAGCTGGAGGTGTTGATTTTCAGATACAGGATTTAAATCACTTAAACTCATTCCTTCTTAGCGTACTGTGTGACGTTTCTATTGTCCCCAGTAAGACACCAGTGAGGATTTTGACATGAGCTAGCTGGCTCATTTTTCTGTCTTCCTAATTCTGAAGGAGCCTGAATGTGATGGGTGGTTTGCTGCAGAATGGTCCTTACCTGCCCTTTCCCTTGACTTCACAGGCCTGCTGTGAAATCATCCCGCAAGAAACAAATGGCCAAGAAGCAGACCACTTCCAAGATCTTGGTCCGAAACATCCCGTTCCAGGCCACTGTCAGGGAAATCAGGGAGCTCTTCAGGTAGGAAAGCACTTGCTCTTGGGTCTGTGGAGTGCTCCAGGATGGAGCTGATGTCATTTTTCATACAAGGTCTTGCTATTAGGAGTTTTCCTTTCTTTGTGGAAGTAAACAAGCCTTTTACTGAGTGTAAGTACAAATAGCTCGGCGGGTTCTAACAGTATAGAAGCTCTGATGATGAGACAGAACTCACATACTCAGTGTTTTGGCTGGAGCCACCAGGAGCTGTCAGGTCTGGTGGCCCATCACAGTGCAGCAGACATCCATGGAGCTTGGAGATCTCCCCACCAGGCAAGGAGATGACAGAGCCTTGGATATTTTTCTCCTCTTGCCTGAAAGGCATGCAACAGCCTTCCTGGTGCTCGGCACAGCTGCAGACAGCTGGCATGGAAGGTTTGAGCTGGGGCCAGCTCCCTCCTCCGTCTGTCTTGTGTAGCTCCTTCCCATCATGGGAAGCACTTAGATCTTGCTTTCCCTTCCATGAGCGTTTCACTGCGTGTGCCTCACGTAGTTGGTGGGGTGTTGCCCTGGGGTTGGCAGCCCTGTCTCTGTAAGGATGTGGGACTGTGCTGCTTGTAATACCCTCCTGGGCAAGAAATGCCTTGTCTGCTGTGAGACCTGCCTGGGATAGTGCTGAGTGTTGAACAGGGGTCTTGGGATCTGAATGTTGAACAAGGATCCTGGAATCTGAGCCTGCATTCTTCTACCTGAGCCCGAGCTTGGTTTTCTTTGTATCTTCAGCCTTTTGTGCAGTGACTCCTTCAACTTTGTAACACATCCCAGAAAAGAGGGGAAACTGTAAAATAGAGTGTACCTCATCTTTTCCACTCCCAGGATGAGATCTGTTGCTCATTGAGCCTAACCATGGTCCCTTACAGAAGGAATTTGGGGAATCAATCTGTGCCCAGCTCTGCCAGTCACTTTTCCCATCTGCACAACCAGGGTGACAACTCACACAGTGCAGGACACCTTTGAAGGTGTCTGAGCAGAAGGCAGGTGCTTTTTCTGGTCAGGGCTGTGGCATTTCCTTCCAAAGGGAATGAGTTGAGGAATCACTTAACCCTTTGAAACCTCCCAAGACCACGCAGTGAGAACTGCCCTGTGAGGAGCTGTGAGGCAGTGATTTATTCATTATGGGGCAAACTATACATTTCCCTGTGGACAGTGAATTCTACCTGCTTTATTAGCACATGATGTTCTCCTAGCTTGACCACAGGCAAGGACAGTTGTTCCTGTTTGGCTGTTTCCTCACAAGGTGGTGAGGAGAGCTGTTTTGGGGTGGGCTCTGGGGTTTTTACTGAATGCAGACGATGCTTTGGCTCTTGGACCCATGGTGCTGGAAGGGTGTGGGTAGGCTCAATGCAAAGAGTCCTCTAGAAGAGCAGAAGTCTTCTCTTGCTCATGCTGGGCAGCTTGGATGCTTCTACTTCAATGCTGCCCTGAGAGGCCGTACTGAAACAGGGCAATAAACCTGGGCTTCAAGTCACTGCACTGAGTTTTCTTAGCACGTGGGGCACTGCTAGTTTAAAACCTACAGACATGACCTTCTGGAGCAAACAAAACCAGGAGGATCTATTTGCCTTCTAAGGCCCTGGGCTAAGTTCAAGGCACTGGGAGGCTTATGTATATCATGAGGATAGAGCCCAGCAGAGACCGTGGGGGTTTTTTGGTGTGTTTTTTTTCCTCCTGCCTTGTCTGGCACCTCAGTGCTGGGGAGAGGAGGGGTAGAGGAGCAGGCTGATTAATATTTCAAGGAACATGCAGCTCCTGGTTGACAGCACTCTTGGAGCGATGCGTGAACATCGTTCCATTTACCTGGGATATTCAGAGATGTGGGTTTTATCCTCAAAACAAAAGCTGATGGCTTGAGGTGGGGGGGACCCATGATCTTCCCTCCACACCTGCCATCCCTCCTTCCCTTCAGAGCAGCTAAAACCAGGCATGACAGAGCACTCCTAAACACTTCATTCTCCTATATTGCTTTTTTATTTTTATTTCTTGGTGGTTTAAAATCAGATGCCTTTACTCTGGAGCTTTTAGCTCTCTCTGCATTTAGGAATCTGTCTTATTTGTATCTCCTTAGTTCTTTCTTTGTAATTGCAAGCACTCTGGGATGGCAGAGCTGCAGGGGGCACTCTTGGCCTGCCCAGCAAAGCTTGGCTGGGGACCCACCAGGCTGGGGACCACTGGGCATTGCCACGCAGGGCAGCAGCCCCAGGCCCTTGGAGGTGGGAGGCTTAGCAGAGTGACCATCTCCTCTATTGTTTCCAGTCCTGCAGCTGAGGTTGTCTCCCAGCCTGCTTCCTTCTGTCCTGCCTTTTTTTTTCCCTCAATTGCCTGGGCAGGAGAACAATTAATAGATAAATACAAATACAATACATATATTAATATATGCATATATTAGACTAGAAAAATATATATTAATGTATCTATTACCCCAAATACATATATTACACAAATCTATATTACCAAATCTATCTTTTTTTTTTTTTTCCCTCCAAACAAATATTCCCATGCTTTGAGCTTTGTGAAGGAACTGTCTTCCTTTTTCAATGGACCCGCTGCCTGTTAATGATGCTGGAAGAGCAAAACAAGGGACTTGAGTGTTTTCAATAGTGAATTTTAAAAGCAGTTGTACCTGTGCTGCTCAGCCCTGGCAGTTGAGGAAACTCTGCCCTGATTGTCCTCATGCTTTTTAGTATTCTTTATGGATCCATCGCTTTAAATCCTCAGACTTGCCTTGTGCCGTCGTTCCTGTTCCTGCAGCAGCCAGGGTTGAGGAGCAGGTTTGAGAAGCCACCTTCCCCAGGAGGTTCCTCCTGGCCTGAGATCCCTGGGAGGAGGGAGGCCAGGCAATCCCTTGGGAAAGTCTGTCAGGGGGTGTCAAATGCAAACTGATTATTCCCAAGCTCATCGTTTGCGGCAGGTTCAAACCAAATGTGTTTATGTTCATTTTGGAGCTGGGGGATATTAGAATTCTTGGGCTGGAGAAAGGTGGTGCTTAATTTTCCCTTCATTTCCTCACAAATACTCTGGTTAGCAGCTAAAGTCCTCTGCCTGCAAAAGAAATGTCTTGTTGCAGGGCTCTTGTTGAAGGTGCTGCCCACCTTCCACACCAGCCCCGATGGCTTTGCTGGGTCAGACCATGTCCTGCCTTCTTCTGCTGGAGGTGTTGGCCTCACTCACAGGGACTTTTTTTTTTTTTTTTAATATTTTTTTTTATTGAGACCCGATAGGTGTAATTTTCTTCAGAGGGAGAAATGCTTTTCAATTATAGGGGCTGCTTTTGGGCTAGGTGTGAAGATTTAGCTTTTGTGGGTGGGTTGGGTTTTTTTTCCCCCATTTTTGTTCTTTATTAGGTTCTACTCTTATCTTTACTACCTGGAAAAATAACAAAAGACAAATGATCTTTAGTTCTTTTCCAGAGAGCCATAGTTATGGGAGGTGAGACAAAGGGGTTGATATCCCATGTAGGCTGCTAATTTTTGCTACCAAATTGGGGGCCTTTATGGCAAGACTTCTTTTTTTTTTTTTTTTCAAAAGGAACTCTAGATGTGGCAAGCTGAATTGGAGATCTGTGAAAGGCCACATTTTCACAGATGGGAGCTCTGGCAATTTCTGAAAATTAGGCTCCTTTCAAACCTTCCGCATTAGATCCATGCAGCCTTCGTTGAAAGTTCCAATTAACTGTTTGTTTCAGGGCATCTTCTTCCATCCTCCTTCCCTCTCTCAGCACCAACTTGCATGAATATTAAAAATAAGGCTGCAGTTGGCATGTAGGGTTTCAAGATGTACATTGTATTTTTCCTAAAGGAGGAATGATTTAGAAAAAGACTTCTTAAGGGATTTTGACCCTGAGGGATAAATCCAGTTGAGAGTGCCCAGAGTTTGATGTAACTGATGCTTGTAGCACCAAGGGATGCAGATATTAGAGTTGTACCCAAGTAACATGTCTTGGGGCTGATGTTGCTCCCTCTTTTCTTTGCAAAATACAGCTGAGAACTTCTTGTTGGGTCTGTGCCTATAAATTCTTCTAAAATTACACTGATGGTCACTTCCAGCCCTCCCCTGCCAATTAGTTGTGGTAGACCCTAGCCCTCAAGATTCAGAGCAAGGTCAGGTGTTGGCGCTGGGGATGTGGAGGGTGCTTGACTGTCCATCCAGCCATCCCTTGCCTTTCATCTGTAGGAACCACAATGAAACATACTGCATAAAGCTGTTAAATCACAAAATTATTACCAGTTGAGAGACTGGACTTCAGTTTGACTGCAGAAGCCACTAGCAGGGCAAGCAGTTTGGAAGGTGTGTGGAGCACAGAGCAGGTTATCAGGGGACTTTATCTCCGTAGTCCAACTTTCCTCTAAAGAAAGTAATCCTGCAGCTTGCGGAGACCTTCGGGGCTGGGTGTCTCTTTTAATTTTAACTCCTTTGCTGACTGTTTTCTCCGTCTTGACAAAGACATGGCATTTATTGCATCTGGCAAAACAAGTGCCTGGGACTGATTAGGAGAAAACAGATCTATTCCCTCTGATAGAGGGTAAAAGTGAAGGCAGCCAGCGGGACAAGACTTTGGAGTCGTGTCTCTTCTAGAAGAAGAAAAAAAACATCTCTGAAGAAAGATAGAGAGGATAAACTGGCAGAGATAGGGTTTTTTGGGTTTTTTTTTTTTTTTAAAGGCAGTCTTTATGAAGTTAATTTTATAAGATGATGCCTTTCACTTCTTCTGACCTATTATAATAAAGTGTAGTTATCAGAATGGGCTTTTCATTTCCCATTATAAAGGACACGGTGGTATAATGAATCCATCTGCCAGACATGCTTGCTGTTCACACCTTTCTCCCAGTAATGGAGTCTACATCACTGGAGACAATTTCTCCTTCCCAGACTAGCGTTGCCCTGTTGAAGCTTTGGAAATGTTTGCTACTGAAAGGCAGAGAGGGAAAAAAAACTAGTCTCTTCATAAACACGTGAGTTTAAGCAAGTGCTGGGCAGTGCTAATTAGAATATTCAGAGCAAACAGCCCTGGGATGCAGGGAGCTGGAAGCATTGCTGGCTGAACAGGCTGAGGGCAGATTACTTTCCAAGTGATGCTTTTGCTTTTAAACCCCTAGAAATTGTGCTAGAAACATTTCAAATTCCATTGCTGCTTCCTCTTGGCTGCTTAATTTTTTTCTCTCCGTACTGTCCCGCTGCGGTTCAATGGCTCTTGAGTGTGGGGGGAGCTGCAGAAGTCACAATGAGAATCTCTTCTTGAGATAATGGTCTGCTGGGAGTAGGGTGAGGGCTGCACTGCTGCAGCTGAAGGAGGTGAAGCTGATGGGTGGGATGTTGAGAAGCCCCAAGAGCTGCTGAGCTCATGCTGGAGGTCTGGTCTGGAGATGGTGGGAGAGTGATTCCCCTGATTTGCCTGGTCCTTCTGCCACCATACCATCAGCAGAACTATCCTAGGCCAGGTGTCTCCTCCTAGTTGGATCGCTTGCTTAGCTCCTCACTGGGAGTGATGTCCCCCAGTGTGTCCTGCACCCTCTGCCAAAGAGCAGATCTTTCTCCTCTGTTCACAGCTGGAAACTCCCCCAGCACCCTGCAGAGCCTCAGTGAGGGCACAGGCATTGCAAACACAATGAGAATTCACAGGACTAGAAAACTTCCTACTTAAACTGACACAGATAAAATATCGTGTTATTATTTGAGGGGCAGGGGGAGATGGAGCAGGGTTGCCAGATGTGCAGGCATTGGCCACACTGGGCTGTAGTACTGATGGAAGGATGTGGAGCAGATCATCAGCCCTTCTTCGTGGCAGAAACCACTGCTGGGTTCATGCCCTGGGTTATATCTATGAACAAATTAAGCTGCATTTTTGAGTCATTTAATCCTGGTGGTCCAAGTGTCGGTCTGTAGCTAGATCCAGTCTGAAGGACTCAAGAAGGAGGGTAGGTGTTTAGGTGTTGAGCAAAGCCCTCCAGCTAAATATCTCTTGTCTTACCTGTGTGTGGTTACTGGTTTAAAGCTAATGGTTTCATCTCCTTTATTGGTGAATACAGAGATGTTCCTCAGAGCAACATATCACCCCTTTTCCTCAGGAGGCTGCTTCTGCTGAGGGAAAAGCCTCTTGGTCTTCCATAGCCTGGTGCCTGTGGCCCAGCAAACTCCCTTGTTGCTCAATGAACAAAATCCTGCCCAGGAGCAATCTGTGGGTGTGAGGAGAAAGGCTGGTCCAATCTGGCTACCCTGCTCTATTCTTTGCTGGTGTTATTCTGACTGGGATTGATCACTCAATGACCTTTGTGGATTGGGGCTTAGGTGCATTGGAGAGTGGACATAACCACTGGGAAGGCCTCATAGTATTAGTGTGTAAGAACAAGTGCTTGGATGCTTTGGTGCAGAACTGAGCTGTCAGCTCCTGCAATACTCACACCTTTGCTCACCCCAGGGTTCTGTGTTTGCAAGTCTGTGCATGAGAGGATACCCAAAAATAAGTCTTGGACAAGCAGAAAGACCCCAGGGAAGCTGCTAACGTTGGTGAGCCCTCTGCACCAAGCTGTTAGGTCAGTGTTGGATCCCAGCTTTCTGGTGCCAGCACATGGAAGGACCCTGGAAAGTGTATCTTGCCAAGAGGCACATGTTCAGGTGGAAACCTGTAAAGAACAGTTTTAGGAGCAAGAACTAGAATGTGTCTTGTTGCACATTTGAGTGCTGACAGCAGTAATGGCGCCTCTGAGTTTGGTTTGGTGTTGAATGGATTTGCCATACTGTGCTCTGCAGGAAACAAATGGGTGATGTCGGAAGTGACTCGTCCTTTGAGATCCCCAAAGCCATTCCCAGGCTTCTGCTCCAGGCCATTGAATGCCTGAGGTTACAGGCCCTTGCTGGGGTGTAGGTGCATGTATGTGCTGTGGTGTGAGCAGCATACAGTGCCAAGGGTGCTTGTGCCCTGCTTTGCTCTATCCCTAGGGATAATCATGTCTGGTTCCCATTTTAAAGGTGGTTTCCCAAAACTATGGTGCAAACCCATGCCCAGAGTACTGCAGGGCTGCACACATTGGGATAATCACAGAATCCCAGCACGGTGGGGATTGGAAGGGACCTCTGGAGATCATCTCATCCAGCCTCCCTGTCCCAGCAGGTTACCCAGAGCAGGATGCCCAGGATCACATCCAAGCAGGTCTGGAATCTCTCCAGAGAAGGAGACTCCACAACCTCTCTGGGCAGCCTGGGCTGGGGCTCCATCACCCTCTAGCATCAGTGAGCTGGTTCAAGGCCACATCCTCCCAAGATGTGCATGCAAGCGGCTTCTGATGATGCCAGCAGATGACGTGGTGTGTGTTGTTAATGCTGGATTTCAGCTTTCTAATTAGGATGCAAGGTCTGTGCATAGGGCTGCTGAGTGTCTGAGGAAGAGCATGTCTGGCTTGGGGGCTGCAAGATATGGCTCTGGGTTGAAGCTTCCCACCCTGGTGCAGCCCTGCCTGCTCTCTGGGCCCTGACTGCCCACCTAATTTGGAGACACTTGCAAAATATGCACCTTTGGATGTATGTCCTTTGGTGTGGTTAGGAAGCTACTTGGTTGGTTGCTCCCTCCATCCTGGCTGTGGAGCTCTGCCCCACCGGTGGCTTTTAGAGGTTTTTTTTGGTTCGTAAGGGAAAGATGGAGTTTCTTTACCATTATATTTTCCCCTGCCCTCCAGCATCACTGGCAGCATCTCGTCCCTGCAGCCTTCCAGCAGGCTCAGGGCTGGTCTGTGCAGCAGGTCCTGGCTGCAGTGCTGTTGTGTTGGGCTGCTGTGGTCTCCCTTGTGATCCCACCACATAACCTGGCTCTCCTTCTGCTGTTGGTCTCTGTTATCACCCCAATTTCCACCTTTCCTGGGAGCTGGCCCAAAGAAGGGCAGTGAAACTGGGGAAAGGTCTAGAGCAGCAGCTGAGGGCCCTGGAGTCGTTCAGCCTGGAGAAAAGGAGCCTCAGAGGAGATCTTACTGCTCCCTACAACTACTTGAAAGGAGGTGGGAACGAGATAGAGGTTGGTTTCTTCTCCCAAGGAACAAGTGATAGGATAAGAGGAAACAGCCTCAAGTTGTGCCAGAGGAGGTTTAGGTTGGACCTGAGGAACAATTTCTTCTCTGCAAGGGTTGTGAAGGTCTGGCCCAGGCTGCCCAGGACAGTGGTGGAGTCCCCATCCCTGGAGCGGTTTCGAGGCTGTGGCGATGTGGTGCTGAGGGACATGGTTTAGTGGTGGCCTGGCAGTGCTGGGGGAACGGTTGGACTTGATGATCTGAAAGGTGTCTTCTGTGATTCTATGACTTGCCCCTTAGGCTGCACCCCAGACCACCCCTACCATCTGCTCTTCTGATGCGTTCGGATCATGTGTGACCTTGTTCTCCTGCCCAGCCCACCCCAGGTGCATCCTTACAGCCCAGCACAGGGGATCCACTAATCCCGTTGTGCTCCCATGTCCAAACTGCAGATCCCAGGAGCAGTGCCCAGGGAATCTCAGGGTGCAGGTGCTTTTCTGGGCAGCAACGTGCAGGTCTGTGCACCAGCCTCGTGAGCTGTGAGCTCCCCATGGGGATGCAGGGGGCTGCTGGGCTGCTTTATTTCTCTGACTATCTCAAAAAGCATCAATTTTTTTTATTTTTTTTTTGGTCCTTCTTCAAGCCTTTTCCCTATATGCTGGAAACCCAAACACAGCAACGTTGGGTTGATATTCAGAGACCAGATGTGGAACTGGCTGCTTTAATTTGACTTCCCAAAATGAGCCATGGGGTGGGGGGGAATGAAGTAGATTTTCAGCGCTGGTTTTTGGCTTGAATCATAAAGGTGTTTAACATAGATAAGAAAATGTTTAACTCTGTGTTATCTTGGCAGGGTTGCTTTAAAAGGTGGATCTTCCCAAGAGCAGAAGGAAGATTTTTTTTTTTTTTTTTTCAGCCACTTCTCTTTCCCTGTTTTGAATATTCATTGCAATACTTGAGTTTTACAATTTTTTTTCCCCTCTTCTGCACTCCACGTACTCCATGCCCACAGGTCCCCTGCTCTGCTCACCCAAAACTTCAGCCCAGGAGTTTTCAGCTGCCTGCTTTTGTGCAGTCCAGTTGTCCAATGCAAATGAAGGGAACTTTCTGGGCTGCTTCCTTTGACTCCTGCTGAAACATCTCTCACCAGGGCACCAAGCCCAACCTCCCGGTGGAACTTAATTAGTTTTACGCACAGACTCTGCTGCTCATCAGGGTTGAGGTGCTCAGGGAGGTGGAGAGAGATGGGGAAGGGGTTGCTTTTGAAATGTCTTATTCAAATGGAACTTGGGGATTTTGCTTTGGGGGGTTTTGCCATTTTTCAGTGCCCAGTGCTACTGGTTTATAAGGTCTCCTCTGGCTGGATTGTTAAAGAGAGCATGTGTGTTTGTGTCTATATATATGGAATGGAAAACATATGGGTTTTTTGCCTTATGTTATAGTCAGTTCTTGTTCATTTTCAAAATTGTCCCTTAGCCGCTGAGGCTACTTTGGGGGCTTGCAGAATCTACAATGTTGAAATGACACTGGACTGACTGTTGAGCTTGTTCCTTAGCCTTTACATCAAGGAGGAATCAGAGCTGATTATTTTCTTGATCATAAAATTCTCCTCTCTGTTGCATTTCCCAACTGGAGTTCTTGCACGGCGATGTTTGACCCATCCACCTTCTCGTCTCTCACTAGCACATGCTTGTGGGTATTGTTCAGTCTTGCTTCATGAGGAGGTTCTAAACAAGCCTCTAATGAATCACAGTTTTCTCCTCAGAATGACATTGTGTCCTTTATTTGCATCTCTGTTTGCATTATTTAGGTTTTTTTTAACCTCAAGGCCTCTACAGCGTTTCTACGTCTTCCAATCCAGTGGATTTTAAGCCTTGGGATACGGTTATAATTAAGGACCTTCCATTGCACAGCCTCTTAGCTCCCCTGGGGCAGAGCCCCTGCCAAAAGCATTTGAACCGTGTTGGCTTCTGCAGCTGGTGGCACCATGAGCGTTTCTGTCTGTGCTCCTGCCCTCACGTTGCTTTCCCTGAAGAAACCAAGCTAAGGCAGATCGAGCTGACCATCTGTCTTCTCACCTCCCTTTCCTCCCCCCCACCAGCAGTATCCTGACCACTTCCCAGGCATCTGGCAGAGGAGAAAAGATCTTAAATTTGAGAACTTGGTGCAATTAAGTATAGGAGGAAGCTCCTGAGGCTTGTCTTCCCAGGAAGGTGGTGTTATGGGATTGACATTTCTTAGACTTGCAGTAGTTCAAATAAGAATCCCTTGAAGATAGGATGTTTCTTCTGATGAATACCAAGGAAACTGACCCTGGGAAAGCATCTCCTTTGTTCTCCTTCTCACAGACCCACTTGTTAGCAGAGGGGTTGTCTGTGCACACGAGGCTGTCCCCCTCATGGGTGGCCTTCTGGGACTTGCCCAAGGATGTTTGGAGGACAGTCTTCGTTCCCCTTCAGCCCCTCATTTTTTTTTTTTTTTTTTGACATCTCCATGTGGAGCCTTGCTTGGAAAGGCAGCAACGATGCCTTTTCCAGACCAGGAGCACTGACCTCAGCATCTCCACGGGCTGGGTCTGATCAGAAGCAGCACTGTTGGGATTTGTACCAAAGCTTTCCCTGCAAAACCAGCTATCAGGTGGGCTGTGTGACCCCTCTTGGGTTCTTTTTAACCCAGGTCTTACTCTTCCCACCCTTTGATCCCGCTGCCATGCAGGCAGCCAAAGGGTTAAAAGAGTTTGGGAGGGCGAGGAGGTGGAGAGGAGGTATTTCAGATGCTCATTACTCACTGCCAACTTCCCCCAAAATCATATTAATTTCACGCTGTCACGCAGGACTGCGCTGTCTCCCTCGTCAGCATCCAGGAGGGTGACGGGGATGGGGGGAGCATGGGTCCCCCCCTCCACAAAGCTCATTGCCAGCCTCTTTCCTTGCTGTGTTACCGACCCAGTGGGACTGGGCTGGGGGCTGCTCACCTTGCGGGGGGATCTGAGGAGTGAATGGGGGGTGCTTGGCCATGCACTGCTTCCCAATCATCATTTTCCACCCTGCTGCTTGTGCAAAAACCCCATGAAATTAGGTCTGCTGCAGCGGGGACATTGCAGGGAGGGAGGGAGGGGAGCTGCCAGCCTGCCTTGCCCTACCTGTGGATACCAGGATGGTGCTTAAAAGTTGTCCCTTTCCTTTTTTTAATGCAAGCCTGGCTCTGCCTACAAAGATTGCTTCCCAGCTGCCATTGCCTCCTCTCTCTTGCTTCTCCCCCTTCTCGGCTGTTCGCTCACTGCGCCTGCCAGAGCTGTCACCTCTGCAGGGACTTCTCCCCATCACCCGAGGTAAGGCTGGGACTCTGACAGCTCCCACACAGGCTCAGCACTCCCCAGCCCATCCCAGCTGGCAGCTCACTCCCCCCATAAGGCTCTACAGCAGCAGGAATTCTTCTCTGTTCCCAGCAATTTCTCTTACTCTTATTCCTAGAAGGCATCCAGCTTTCTTCCACATGTGCTCTTGTATTTTTTTTGTGGGTTGGGGCTGGAAGGATCATCTCCTCCCCTTTTCTCTCATCGTGTCTCTACAGCCACCTTTCTTGCAGCACTTGGCAAAATGCAGCAGCTCCCCATGTTTGCAGAGCTGAGAAGGCACGTTAAGAGGCACAGCTCTCTCCATGCTATTTCAGACTAAAAAGCTTTACAATAAACCTTGGGAGAGGGGAGTTACCTGCCTGTGTGGGAAGAGGAGTCCCACGGGACCTGTGACTCTCATGCCCAGAGAGCCCTGGACCCTTGGGAGTGGAGGATGAGAGTAGCAAATCCTGTCTCAGCAGCAGCACCAGCCTCTGGTACTCCCAGCTGAGTGCTGGGCATTAGGAATGCTTTCTAATTAGAGAACCTATGAAACCAGGCATTACTCCATGTCTTTCATCAACTGTGCTCATACTTTCCTGCCTCTGTTTCCTTTCTGAGGTTTTCTCTTCCTGGAAAAGACAATCCTCTGATGTGTGAACCAAAAGCAGGCTCCTCCTGCATAGCCACATCCCTTGGGGACATTGGCATCTCCATGGTGCAGTTTCCCCATCCTTACAAGCAGCAAGTGCTGGCAGGAAAGCTCTTTGAACCTCCTTTTGCAGGGCTGAAGCACCATGCCCAGCAGCTGGATGTCATTGGGTTACATCTGCTATGTGACCAGCCCATGGTGATGCTTCTTAGCATCAGTTTTTACTCTTTCCCATGTAGGGGGTCTTCCACTCGAAGAAGAGGTGTTGCTTCTGGGAGGTATGTGGGATGTTGTGACTGTTTGGAGGCAGACAGGCCGTGTTGGGAGGAGGTTTCCTGAGTCCTGTAGCTTGGTATCAGTGCAGGAGTCAGAGGAAAGCTCCTAACTTGGCATGTGCCTCTGTTGAAGCATAGTATCACTTCTTGGGGAGTCATTACCTACTCTGTTTTGCCTCTAAGAATCAGGATCTTCTGTTGAAATCCCCTGGCCTGGAAGCCTTGCAGCAAGGAGGAATGAGGTCCCTGCTCTGCCTGCAGCTTCCTGCAAGCCGAGTGTCCCTGCCTGGGCAGCCAGCATCAAAAGCTGTTGAAAATGCCCCTTCTGAGGGGGACAAACTGGCCCTTTTGGACCCCAGTTGGCCCTTGCAGGTTATTTCAGGTGTGTCATTGCCTCTCTTTTCTCCTCCTGGCAGCCGTGTGTGCATTGCAGCTCGTTCAGGCATTGCTGGCAGGTGCAGAAGAACATGGTTTCTCTTCCTTTTCTGTAGCCCCACATTTCTAGCTTGTGTTTGCCTTCCCAGCCAGCCTGCGGCTGCCGCGCTGCCTTGACAGCATCTGTCAGCAAGGTACAAGTGTCTGCTCTTGCCTGCAATCGATTGTGAACACCCAGAGTGTTGTGATGGGCCTTCCTGAAGGTCTGGGAGGGAGCAGCAGAAGGGGGATGATGGGGAGAGCTCCCGCCCCACCACACAGATGCCCCACTTGGTGTTGGCTGCTGCCTTTGAGCTGTCCTGCCCAGCTCTACCCTCTTTTGCTTTTTTCTGGCTCCCACTGGAGAGCAGAGCTGTAAAATGCTCGGGCTGTGTGGTTTTGTTGGGTAGTTTGATTTATTTTATTGGAGAGCCTTTAAGCTGGGAGGGGCAGGGGGATGGGGAGCACTGAAGCACACACTCAGCCTTGTCAAAGTCCATTTATTAAATTAGCAAGGTTCCATCAGCAGGGTTCATGCTGCTGGTGTTCACTGGTACAGGGAGGTGCTGGGCAAGAGCAGCGTTGGAGCAGGCCCAGAGGAGGCCACAGCAATGATGGGAGGCCTGGAACCCCTTTGCTGGGAGGTCAGGCTGGGAGAGTTGGGCTTGTTCAGCCTGGAGAAGAGAAGGCTTCGGGATGACCTTCTTGAGGCCTTTCAGTGCTTAAAGTGACCTGTCAGAAAGATGGGGACAGACTTTTGAGCAGAGCTTCTTGGGACAGGACAAGAGGTGATCGTTCTAAACTATGAGGGGAGATTTAGGAAGAAATTCTTTACCATGAAGGTGGTGAGACCCTGGCCCAGTTTGCCCAGAGAGGTGGTTGATGCCCCATCCCTGGAACCATTGCAGGTGAGGTTGGCCGGCGCTCTGAGCAACCTGCTTTAGTTACAGATGTCCCTGCTCAGTGCAGGGGGTTGGAACTACATGACCTGTCAAGATCTCTTCCAACCCAAAACATCCTTTGATTCTATGATAGTGCAGGGAGGCATGTCCCCACTTCTGGGACACCTTCTTCCATGGAGGAGGTGGTGAGTGCCTTGTGGTGGCTCATGCTGTCCTTTGCAAAGGTCCATCCTCATGGGGAGGATCTGCAGTGATGGGATGCATGTGCCTGGTGCTGGGACAGCACCAATGAGCAGGGACTTGAGCTTCCCTACACGTGGACATGCACACTCCTGCTTTCTCAACTCTCTCACACTCTTATTGTGGTCCAGCTCAGCAGCACATCTAATATTCTTCTAATGTTCTTCTTAATATTATTTAAGACATAAATGAAGAAACAAATGAAAAGACCCCAAACCCATTGAGCTATTACTTCCACTGTAGTCTTCTTTGGCCAGAAAGTCCCAAGGTCATGGTTGTTGACTTCTACCCTGGGCTCTTCCACTCTGCAGATCTCTCTCCTCTTCATCCAGATGTTGCAAGGGTGGAGAGCAAGAAGCTTTCTGCAGAAATAGAGTAGGAATATCATCACTGAATCCCGTGATGGCTCAGATGATGCTTGTACCATGCATTCACTCCCTCTCCTGTCTTCTGAGAGCTTTCAAGGGACCTGCAAAGATGTGTCCTGCTGCATAAAGTAGCTTTAGGAGGTGTTGTGGTGGTTGTTCTGGAAAGGGTGATCAAAGGACAGGGGCAAGAAGAGAGCAATGATTGTAGCTTGGGTAACAGGTGAATGGAACTGTTATCGGAATAAATACAGCAGGTCTGGAAATACTCCTCTGCACACCTTGTTTTTACAGTACAAGGAGAAAATCTGGTATTTTGGTGTTGGCCACAGCTCTGGAGAGGTTGGTGGTGGTCAGGGGAGGAGGACGGCCTGGTGGCTCCCAGCCTGCCTTGCCAATGAGCCCATGTGTGCCTGCTTTTAATGCTTCATCTTATCCTGATCCCTGGCAGGCTTCAGATGTGGTTGGACTGAGCTCTTTGGAGACTCACCTGTGCTCTGGAGGTCTCATCATCCTTACTGTGCCTGAGTCCCCAGAACAGCAGCACTTCACTCGAGCTCCCACATTCTTAATGCATTTGCATGCATTTGATCTTCTCTATGTGTTTCTCTCCTCTCCTGATGAACATAATTAATCTGGTTATTTTTCTAAGTCATCCTGCAGCTTTACCGGGACAAGACTTAAATAAGAATTCTCTTTAAAGCTGTGTTAAAATAGCTGTCTGCCTATAAATATCTCATTGCTTCTATATTTATTCTCCAGCTCAGGGCAGGAGGTTCTACAGTTGGATCTGAGATTTTTTTTTATTGTTTTGTTTGACTGTTGGTGCAGCTGGTATCTGCCCAGCAAGGCTGCTTTCTCCAGAGGATGCCCAAGGTACCCCTTTGGGGGCCCACGAGACATGGCTCCGTCTCCCTTCTATGTTTACTGCTTTGCTCCTTGTACAAATTTCCTCATCTTTGAAACAAGCTGACTCATAAGAATCCTGGAGGAACAGAGATTTGTACCAGGCCCTCCTGTGAGCACTATTTTTAGCATAACTTATTTTTGACCAGAGCTGCACTCTGGTCAGGATTTCCCAAAGACCCCAGGAGAGATAAATCCCCAAATCTTGGCGCTGTTGGAGCTGTGAGTTCCTTTGAAATCCTGACCAGCTGGTGATTACTGGGGTGACTTGGTGGCTCCTAAGCCCTGGTCCTGCAAGGGGAGAACGGTGGCTTAGGAGCACAAGCTCTGCAAAAGGTTTGGCAAGTGTTGGAGGTTCTTGTTGAGGTCCCTGCAAGGGTTGAGATTTCATGAAGTTTGGGATAGAAGGGTCTTGACTGCAGTTGTTTGTACATCTCAGTAAGAGCTGTTGTGGGAGAGGGTGTCAGAAGCTGTAGCTCGGTCCTTGGAGGTGTGTGTGATGGGAAGCTGGGGAAGGCTCAGGAGAAGTCCTCTTGATTCAAAGTCCTCTTTCAGTTTTTCTTTCTCCACTATACTTGAATGTCTTCTGTATACCTTCGAAAAAAAAAAGATAGTTACAGAGACATCAAGAAGAAAGCCTTTAGGTGAAATGACAGAATCTGAGTGGCCAGAGCTCAGATGGAGCCTCGGCAAGGCCGATATGTGGTGGCAGAGGGGAGAAGAGCCCTGCAATGAGGGCTGGGAGCAGAGCTCACCTCTCTGTAAGAAGGCAAGAGAGGAGAGAAGCAGCAGCAAAACCTAAGTAATATTAGTGTAGGTTTTTCAACCTTTCTCCTGGTTTTCAGTGACCTCTTCAGTCCCACGTGTCCAACAGCAGTTATCTGGAAGTCCTCTGAGTCACCATCTCACACTCTTTGGGACCAGGAGGTGACTCTGAACCCCCAGCTCTCTCTCAGGGTTCAATATAAGTCCAACAGTGCTGTTTAAACCTGGGGTTTCCTAAAGCTTATGATGTTCCCCGTGCCAGGTCTGCACCTTCCTTTGTGTCTTGGGAATGGGCTTGGACAGAAAGAAATTGGTTCATGCTTTAACTAAATAGTGACTCATCATTGTCTTTAAAGCATGAAAATAAAAGTGGATAATTTGTAGGTATTTCTCTGGGAGGTGTCAGTGTACTCATCAAGTCCTGGGTACTTTTTGTTGATCTCCCCAACTCCTAACATAGAAGTTTAACAATAGATAGATTAAAAAAAGCCTTCCCTCTATGTTAGACCTGATGGCACAGTGAGGACCAGGAAACCAAGGCAGGACAGATGAGACTCTGCTTGTGCAGTGCCCCATGGGCAGACACAGGGAGGAAGGGACCTGCAGAAGAGATGAGATCTTACTTTGCAGTTGGATCGGGAGAAAAAAGGGAACAAGAACCTCTGTACTTAACACTGGTGAGGATACACCTTGAATACTGGGTTCAGTTTGGGGCCCTTCACTCCAAGAAGGACCTTGAGGGGCTGGAGTGTGTCCAGAGGAGGGCANTGACTCAATGACATTAAAAGTTTCTTCCAATTAATACAATTGAGGTGAAGGAGCCAGCTCCATGGGACTAAATTAGTGGGGTAGTTGTACCATAGCAACTGTACCTGTTCTGCCTCCCCCAGCCACGAGCCAGGAAGCTGCCGAAAAATAATCATCATTTGGGATATAATAATCACCACGGGGTCCGAGGAGCAGAGAGAGGAAGCCAAAGACAACATGATGCCACTTCCACCAGCCCGGCAAATCTGTACTGGCCAGGGAAGGGAAAGGCCCCTTTGAACATGAGCCCTTAAAGCAAATCTCTTTAAGGAGTTGAATCTCTCGCCCGACGTTAAACCTCGCAAAGCAGGATTAAAAGTGGCCAAATGAAGAAACCAAACCTGGTTGCAGCACCTGTTTAAAAATGACTTAAGTGGAGGGGTATTAAAATTTTAAGACCTGCCGCTGTGCTGGTGATGGAGGATTTAAAAAAAAGAATAATTACCATGGGGTTCTCTTTTCTTTTTGCTTAGTTTTCAGAATCGTTTGCTTTCTGTTTAGCATGCAGCCTAATTGCGTAATTACACGATAGACTGGAGTAGAATTTAGTGCATGTAATACCAGTTATAAAGAAGAGCCCTAATTATGTATATCTTCCCAGGTAAATAATACATCAGGGGCATGGAGTGGCCTAATTACTGTTCTGAAAACCTGCCTAATGACTAATTTCCTTGGAATTTCAGAAAGCTTTTGATAAGGTTCCCTCATAAGCAACTGTTAAGGAAAATAAATCAAGAAGGGGGTAAAATGTTTTGGTACATTTTTAAGCAGGGTGATTAAGTGATGGGAAAGAGCCTGTGTCTTCTGGGCTACTTCTTGAAGAGATGGAAGGTCCCATGGCTGCCTGTTGGTCTGGGGTCAAAGCTGTTGTGTTTCTGGTCTTGCTTCACCATGAGCTCCAAGGGAGGTGGCTGCTGACTGAGATGGCCGCAAAAAATGGGACCCTACATTACCTTCGGGGTGAATTCACAGCTCCTTGGGAGAGGCACATCGATGTCCATATAGTCTCTGGTGCTGGCAGTGTTTGTGGTATTGAATATCTTAATATCTTTTGAAGATCTGGTCCAAAGTTCGATGAAGCCAAAAAGAACTAAACTTTGCTTAGTTTTCTGCACGCAGAAGAGATGAGGAGTGAGGGCAATCCAGAAGGTGAACCAGGTGTGGTGAGGGAGCTGAGCTGGGTCAGATGTGCCCAACCAGTGTGGTGGCTGGAGGGGTCATCTGGGAGGGTGGTGTAGGAACAGGGACATGGGAGCCTTTCAGGCTCCTCTTCACTCCCAGCCCACATCCCCCTGGCCTCTGTCTACCAGGATGAATTTTTGGCATGTATTTGTGGCAAAGCATGGCTTTATTCTGGCTCAGACATTGCAAAGAACCCCCTTGCCCCTGGACCTCAGGCTCTTCTCCATAAATCTCTGTTCTGCTTTTCAACATCTCCTGGTATGGGCAGGTTGAGCAGCTTGGCCACTGCCCTCTCTCTTTGCAGCCCCCTCGCTTTGCTTTTGTGTTTTTTCTGGGAGAAAACATGACCAAAGAGACATAGGGGAAGCAGTGGGAGGGGAATTAGCACTGAAGGGTCCTCTATGGAGCAGCCACGATGGAGATAAAGCAAGAGGATCTTTGTGCCTTGCCGGCGACATGCTAATTGGCTTCTCCTTCCCAGCAAACTCCTCAAATGATGCTCTTTAAGTCGTCAGGAGATAAACAGTTGCTGTGGCAGGTGTTGCCGAAAGCACTGTCTGCATGTAATGAGTCATGTTTGGAGAGAGCATCCCAGAGACATCCGATGGTGCCGGGGGGGCTCGCCCTGTTCCCCCTCCCCTGCTGCCATGGGCAGAGCTGCCTTCGGGGAGCGCTGGTCGCTTCCAGGTGAAGTCGGAGGGAAGCAAGGTGGGAATCAGGCTGGTGGGGGTGTTCTACAGGTCTAGAGGAAACTGAGCCTGAGAAAAAGGGAAGAGTGTTATTTGTGCTGTAGTGGCAGAAAGGTGGAAAATTCCTGTCTATGACACATTGGAGTCTCCCTGTAGGGCAGGGAGGGATGGCCACCCAGGCTGGGCACCATGTGTCCCATCACCACAGCCCATGGAGCAATATGCTTCTCATACACCTTTCTCTGGCCCCAAGAAGTCCCTGGTGATTCTCCCTTGGGAGGCCAGGTCACCTTTTTGGAGGACTTCCAGCTTTTCTGCTGCTTTTGCCATGGGGCTTTTACTTTCTCTCTTGTGCCAAAGACTCATGTTCACATCACATGTTTTTTTTTAAATTCATGAGTCCTTCTGCTGCCTTCATGGATTGATTGGAGCGTTGTGTGTCTGCATGAGGTTGGTAGACAGCAGCCATGGCTTTGCAGGCGATGAGGTGGAAAAATGGGAGAGGTGCAGCATCACAAGGTCACCTGTATGGGGGAGCAGAGCCTGAAAAGGAGCCCAAGGTCCCCGCTTGGCTCCTCAGCTCCTTAGCAGTAGCTCAAGGGCTGCAGCATCTCTTGGTGCTCACTCCTGCCTCATCATCCTGGAGAACCTCCTGGGTTGAAAATGCCATTCCTGATTTTTGTGAGCCCTTTGCATAGGATGGCGTTAAATGGTGCTCCCATTCCAGAAGTCTTTGTTCAGACAGACTCTTGTCTTCTGGGGAGACTTGGAGTTTCTTTGAGAGTTGGGAGTCTCCCCCATCACTCTGTTTCACTGCCCAATCAATCAGCGGGAGCTTGAAGCTTCATTAAAGCTTCCAGGAGTGAGTTTGGGGTGTTTTGTGAGGAGTACGAGGCTGTCTAGTGTCTGGGATGAGATTGCAGCACCCTGGGAAAGCAGCTGCCTCTGCGGGGGCTGCGTGACACTGTCCTGCAGAAAACTGGCCTCGAGAAGGGGTCCATGGCTCGGAGGTGGCTGAGGAGACAGCTCTTCTGGCAGCACGAGGCTGGAGCTGAAGAACAGGAATCGTGTAAAGTGAAACCCCATTTTGCTGCAGCAGCAGATCACGAGGCCTCCAACCGAAGACAATGCTCCTGGGCAAAGAGGAGAGGACGCTAGAAAAACTGATGATCCATGTAGTAAAGCACAAGGTGTAGATGTGACTGACCTCCTCCTGAGCACCCCTGGCTTTTCAGGGCTGTTTGGGAGCTGCTTTGGTTATCCAGGAGGACTGTCCAGAGCAGGTGGGGAGCCTCTGCGGGAATGAAGGATGAGCTTTGCAGTGTGGCCAAGGCAGGTGGGGATGAAGGATTGCTTCATCCATGCAGCCATGGGCTGGGGATCCACCAGGACACCTGGTCTGCTGCAAAGTCCTCCACCCATGGTCTCCTGCCCCGGCAGCTCTGCTGGAGGTGGAGGCAGCGGTGGTTTGCGCTTGGCTCAGTGTGTCAGGAGGTTTTGTGTTCATTTGCTAATTTTCAGAGGTTACCGAGGAGATGTTATTGATGATGATGAGGGTGATAATGGTAATAGAGGAGATAGGTGGCAGATTAATTCCTGAACTCTCTAACAGGATTTAAGCTAACAAGAGAGGAGGGCTTTTTTCCTCCCTCTCTCCTTTCCCGTCCTCCTTTCAGATATTTCCTGTGCTGGGGATAACAACACCAAGGAGTGTTAAATTGGCTCTGAATGTCCACCCCTGGCTGTCTACATTCTTGTAACGATTTCATTAGCTTGAATTATCCACGTTATTTTCTTGTAATGGGATTAGCCAGAGTGGAGACATCCAAAGTCCTGGAGCAGGAGGCGGGAGGGACCTTCCGCTGTGTATTTCATTAACTCTCTCATGCAGGGGGTGGAACTGGCCATGGCTCAGCCCAGGGGCAAAACCATTTGCCAGGGTCCTGCCTTCCTAAAGGAGGAAGAAAGAAAAAGGACCATTATTATATCTGCACCCCCCCCACCTCCTATAATCAGCAAATCGGCGCAGGAGCAGAGGCTGGTAGGGAGGTAATTTGTTTTGGGTAGGGAAGGTCTGATTTGGGGGTGAGGGGTGTGGGGGGAATAATAAAATGAAGACGACCATTGCAAAGTGATTGAGTGGATAGTGTGGGGCTGCTGGTGGCTGCAGCTGCTGCTGAACAGCAAGGAAGGGAAGGATGTTGGTGTCTTTTGGGCTCTGTGTCTCCTGCCCATCTCTGATGATTGGTTCTACTGCTTGGCTCACACGCTTGAGCCCTGTCCTAGGGCTGCCAGTGGTCATGGAGGGAGGGTTTAGGCAGCAGCAGGGCTTGGGGCTGAGAAGGAAGGGAGAGGAGCAGAAGGGAGACAGGAGGAGGTGGTGGCAGTGGATGACACCTATGAGAAAGTTGGCAACCTCACTCGAGATTTTCATGATCAGCTTTCCGATGTGGTTATTTGTAGTTTGTTTTTCTTGAAGGGATTTAAACCAGAGAGAGGGGTTTGGGACTACCCCATAAAACTAAGAAAACTAAGGGTGACTTTTTGTTTGTTTTCCAAGAAGGTCTGCTCTATTCTGCTGGCAGTGGACAGCAGTTGATCTTTCCAACCATCACATTGTTTCATAGTGTCAGTTGTGCTTTCCCCTACAGAATTTGGCTGTAAGGTTCTTGATCAGCTCATAGCTGAGGGTGCACCAAGATCAAGCATGGTGAACACATCTTTGGGTTTGGGACGTGAAAATAGCAATCAGGGCTGGGCAGGTCTTGGCCTGTCCCGAGGAGCTTGTGGTTTAGATGCTCCTATTTGAGACAGGGAATGAGGGAGATGAGATGGAGGGGAGGTTTCCCAGCTGGAGTGATGTTTATCTTGATCTGGAGGTACCTGTCCCATGAATGAGCATGTGCAAACAGCTGTCCTGGCTGTGTGGGGTGGTGATGGGGCCAGACTTAGACATTGGGGGTTGAGTGAAGATGGGGAGAGACTTGAAAGCAAGGGGCAGAAATTCAGATAAAACCTGATCATAGAGTCATAGAATGGGTTTGGTTTGGAAGGGACCTTTAAAAGTCATCTAGTCATCTTCCTTAGATCTACTCTAAATCTCTTTTAGTTTAAAACCATCACGCTTTGTCCTGTGACAACAGGTCCTGGTAAAAAGTCTGTCCCCATCTTTCTTCTAGGCCCCGTTTAATCACTGAAAGGCCACCAGAAGGTCTCTCCAGAGCCTTCTCTTCTCCAGGCTGAACAAGCCCAACTCTCTCAGCCTGGCCTCCCAGCAGAGGGGTTCCAGCCTTCCCATCATTGCTGGGGCCTCCTCTGGCCCCGCTCCACCAGCTCCATGTCTCTGCTGTGCTGAGGACTCCAGAGCTGGCCCCAGCACTGCAGGGAGATCTCCCCAGAGCGGAGCAGAGGGGCAGGATCCCCTCCCTGCCCTGCTGCCCACGCTGCTGGGGATCAGCCCAGGTGTGCATGGGGCCAGCTCAACTCCAGCTTCTCACCCCCAGCACCCCCAGCTCCTTCTCTGCAGGGCTGCTCTCAACCCTTCACCCCCAGCCTGTGCTGATACAGGGGATTGCCCCAACCCATGTGCAGGACCTTGCACTTGGCTTTGTTGAAGCCCATGAGGTTCACATGAGCCCACTTCTCTTTTCCGATGGGAAAAGAGCAGCTGTGAAAAGAAGTGTTGGAGTCAGCAGCAGAAGATGGTGCTGGCACTCTCGTGCCTGGTGATACTGGGCTGGAAGCTCAGAGGATTTGGGGCTATGCCTGTAGCAGGAGCGCAGTGATGGAAGGGGAGGGAGCTGCATGATGGGAACTTGCATGTTGTGCTGGTGGAGAAGGGGAGAGGGTTTCTGGAGACCTGTGTCTCCATCATTCTTTGTCCTCTGGCTGCTTGGCTGTGTTGATGAGGGATGCACAAGCACCTTCTAGTAACCAGGCAAAGCCAAGTGAGCAGTGTGTTGTCTCCCGAGCTGGAGTGTGCTCTGTTTAATAGCAGTATAATGTCCTATAATTAGCAGGCAAAGGACTTGCCTCCCAGCTGGCCTCTGCCAGAAGGATATAATTACAATCCCAAGGAGCCATGTTCCTCTGACCTGCAGCCAGCCTGCAGAGTGGAGGAGAAATCTACTTCTCTTCCTTCTGTTCAGCCTGGGAAGCAAGGGGATAGCAGCAGCAGCACGGGATGAGCTGCCAGAGCTTCAAGTGAGCAGCTGATAGCCGGCAATGCCCTGGAGAAGTACTGGATCCCTTGTAGGTGGGAGGGAGGAGATGTCCCTTCTGGCATCTCTGGGAACATCGTGTGTTTCTGCTGAGCTTGGATGACTTGTTGAGGGAAAGGTTGTGGTTGTCTTTGCTCTGGAGCCACGTTGCTCAGCCAGGGCCAGTACAGGTATTTACTGGGTTTCCCAGTAAATCTGGATTGGCACGAAACAAAGGTTCTGGTGTAGGAAATATCTTTGTTCAGAGCTGTCATCCCTTCCAACCAGTGGTGTGACAACGTGCCAAGCCTGGGACAGCAAGCGCAGGCATGAAGATGGATTTGGCCAGCCTGGCTGGTGGGGGCGGGGGAGCCAGGAGAGCCACATCCTCCAGAGCCACCCGCACCCCTCCAGACCCTGACCTGACTTGGAATTTCAGAGGATAGCTGCTCAGGCACCATCTTTTGTGAATATGTAGGGAAGGAAGCTGGGAGGCGATGGAGTAGCTGCATGCAAGGCAGGTCACTGAGGACTTCGCAAACCTGTTGCCTCCAAGGCAAAGTTCTTGCTCTTCACTTTGCCCTCTCTTCTCAAAACTACTTACATTAACTGTGAGCAGCTTCATGGAGAGGTCATTTATACAAGACATTTGGTTCTGCCCCACATCTTGACTGCACTCATTGTGGGTGAAATCTCAGCCTAGTCTGGTGCCACCAAGAACTGCAGCAGGTTGCCCACTCAGAAATCCAGCCCCAGGCCAGGCACGTGGGTCTGGTGGGGACAGGACTGGCCAGAAAGGAGGTTACAGTCTCCTGCAAAGCCAAACTGGGCTGACTGCAAACAAGTCCATGTCTCAAGAAGGAAAGAGCTTTGCTCCCACAACCGCCAGGTCCTTCCGTGCTTGTGCTGGGGCCAGGAGCACTTGGAGAAGACAAGGATGCAGTGAGTACAAATCCAGAAACCACTCAGATTTCACACTCACGCCAGCTCTGGGGACTTCCCTGTAAACCATCATGCTTGAGGCGAGGAGCCTGGCACGGGGCTGTGCCCCACAGCAGCAGCAGGGTTTGCTGCCAGCAGTTTTTGATGTCTCTCCAGCTTGCCAGAGAGACATCAGTTCCAAGTGGAACCCCCGCCCCTGGGGGGGGTGTGCTGCATTTTCATGCTGTTGGTACCCATCGGAGCTGTGTGTGGAAAGGGAAGGAGGTGGCAGCAATGTTAGGTATGAGTTGCTGGGAGTCCCCCGCCTCCACAGCCATCCCCACCCCAGGGAAACATGTGTTTTAAAGCACCTCGGTGGGATCTTGCGGGTGAGCTGCAGTTTAGCATCTTGTATAAAAGCTTCTGTCTCCCCTCCTTGTCGTTTTGCTTGGGTTTTCCCCTGGGTGATGAGCTGCATCCCTTTCCCTTCCTCCATCCCTGCTCCTGGGGCTTTGCCCATGGCAGCCGTGGCACAATCCATGCACAGCAGACCTGGAGCTAGAAGGCAGCAGCATTGGTGCAGACTGGGATTTTCCCAAGAAAGGTTGGCCCAGATAATCCTTGAGGTCCCTTCCAACCTGCTCTTCTGTGGTTCTGTGATGGATGCAGCCAGTGTGGGAGCAAACACGGCGGCACTTGGCTTTCCTGGGTACTGGGAGCCTGGCTCTGCGGGGGGTAATTGGGTTCCCTCCGCCTCTGCCTCTCTCCCCGCCAAATCCAGAGGAAATAATTGGAAAAGAGAGGTGTGAGTCTCTGCCTGGCGCTGGAGAGGAGAACATTAAAGGCCCGAGCTCTCCACTTCATTCGCAGCTCCTGGGATGGTAATTGCTGTGTTGTGGTTTCTAATTAGCGCCGCAGTGGGGGGGAAGGTGTTTTAGTCCCCATCCTCAGTGGGGTCAGCCCAGATTCTGCTGCTGGGGTCAGCCCTGTCTCTGCCGTGCCCCTCGGCTCTCCTCACCTCCCCCCACCCAGCTTTGTCTCCTCCCCATTGGGAGCTGTGCTGCAGCTTCTTCTGATGGACTCATCTCTCTGGGAGCTGCTGGTGGGTACCACTGTTCTTCCTCTCCCCAGGGAGATGCCCGTGGCCAGCCCTGCTCTGGACATGGTCCTCACTGCCTTGGCACATCTCCCAGCATGGGTGGCTCGAGCCTCTATGAGCTAGGAAGGAAGGGACAGTTTCTTCTGTCTCTACCCAAGCTGATGTAGCTCAAGACTTCCCCTGGGACCTTGAGCCCTGAGGCATGTAGTAGTTGTGTTCCAGCTGCACACCTCCTTGCCCATCCTGCACGTTGGGTCTTGGTGTCAAAAGGAAATGTAGTGTTTTAGTGCAAAGTTTTAGACACAGAGTGTTGTCTGGGACCTCCTCCCTTTTAGCAAATACTCTGCTCATATTCCTTTAGCAAATTTTCTGCTCCCTCCAGGCAATGCCTGTGATGTTTTCCATGGACAATAGATTAGATTGGAGCAAGCACTCTCCTGCCCGTACCACCCACTGGCTGTCTTTCCTAGCTAGATTGTCATTTCCTTGGCCAAGGAGCTCACTCCTTACCTCTCCCTTAACCCATTTGGGTTTAAGATCCCACAGGGATGCTGCAAGTGAGAGGAGTCATCTGCAGATCTCCCAGGGCCCCTATCACCCACACCCCTTTGCAGGAGGACCCTCCTGCTTCTGGAAACCACCTGGGCCTCCTGCTCTGAGCATCCCCATGGCCAAGGCTGCTCCCTCACCTCCTTTCCAGTTTGTTTGTTTGTTTGCGTAGCAGCGGCTCTAAGGGGGCAGGAGGGAGGGAAAGCACCGCAGAGGAGACGTGCAGATTCATTTTGAGGCTTCATAATGGTACATTTACACACCACGTTGCCGAAGGAAATTGGGTAGATGAATGCCTGGTCATGCTGCCAGTGCACCAGGTTAACTCCCAGGATTTAGCTTATATCATTTCACGAGAGCATTTATGGCCTTTACTGTGTTTATTCCCAGGTGCTCTTTGGCACCGCTGCATCCCCGGCCCCTTTTGTGCGCGCACGCCTGCGTGGAGATTTTCAAATAAAATAACACATCTAGTCAGACCCGGTCCACATTAAATATTTATTGCCTGCAGTTTGTGCATATGGGTTTGATAAATGGGCATGAGAGGAGGGGAGGAGAAGGGGAAGCGGGAGCTGGGAGGCAGAGAAAGCGTCGGCTTTGTCCTGGAATGTCTCCAGGGGATGGCACTGGCGAGGGGAGGCTGGCGAGCGCTGCCTTTGGGTCTGTGTTCGGGCTTTCTGGGCAAGGTCCAGGCTGGTGGGATGGTGTTCAAGAGACAAGTTCCTTCTCCGAGGACAGGCATGTTGCGACAAGGTTTTGTCAGGGTGATGGCAGAGCACGGATGCTGCTGGCCCTACCCCACACCCTCCAGATAAACAGGACCCCCCTTATCTCCCCATTCCCAACTTCCCATCCCTTTAGCACTCTGAAACGCTGCTGGGTCTGGAGGTTGTTGTGCAGGACTCAGGGCTGCTGACTTCACCTGTTTCCCTTTATACGTTCAGCCAGCTTCAATAAAACCAGTTTATTCCAGCTCGTGGAAGAGCCTGGGTGACTGGCTGCAGGTTGGAAATGCAGGTACCCGAGAGAAGTGTTAGAACCAGAGAAAATTATGCCCAGTGTCCGTGGAGATGGAGGGATGACACCTTTGCACGTCACGGGCTCTGGGGATGGAGGAGCTATTCTGGGAAGAGAATTGGTCCCTGTGGGGCCATGCTCTGGTTCATGCCCATATCCTGGATACTCCAGTCCCTCTTCAGAGCTGAAAATAAATTGTTTGGATGATGGTTTAGAGCAGCCCTGCATCATGGTAACATAGAGATGCTCTTTGACCAGCCTGAGCAGGACATGGCTTGCAGGCTGGGTCCTTGGCTTCTGCAAATCTTCTAAAGGTAGGAGAAGCACTTCTCTTAAGGAAATTTTTTGCTTTGCTAAGGTTTGTGACCAGAAAGGATGAGCTTTCAAATCCAAGCTGAGTTTTCAGCTGTTACTTTGGACATGGGGCTTACAGGGAAGCAGGGTGGCTGTGCGACACACTTGCCTTAGTCCTCAGCACTGGCAACGTGCAACTGGTGGTGATGTGCTTTGGGATAAAACGATGGTTCTTCCCTCGATCTCACAGTGTCTTTGCTTTTCCCTCTCTAATTCACAGCACATTTGGAGAGCTGAAGACTGTCCGGCTACCCAAGAAAATGGCAGGAACAGGATCCCACCGGGGCTTTGGGTTTGTGGATTTCCTCACCAAGCAGGATGCCAAGGTAAGATGGAGTCCTGCCCCTCCAGTGACTCCCAGCCTGGTATCAGAGCAGAAGGTGACTTCCCCATCCCTGGAAACATTCCAGGTTGGGTTGGACGAGGCTCTGAGCAACCTGCTCTAATTGCAGATGTCCCTGCTCAGTGCAGGGGGGGTTGGAATAGGTGACCTTGAAAGGTCCCTTCAACCCAAACCATTCTGTGGTTCTGAGGGAGGCTGGAGGATGTGTCCCACTGAGCCCTAGCCCAGATCTGGGGCGGGCTGTTACTGTTTACCAGCACTGAGGCTAAAACCCCCCATGTGGTCACCTATTGGAGATTACGCAACCTAAGCCCTAATGGGTATAAGTTTGCTGCAGCTGATAAAATGGCTAAAAACTCTAGAATGTAGAAGGACAGAGGTTTATTTTTCAAGTTTCTCAGAAGCTTGGGAAGAAGGGATGATTCTGACCTAATGTTGACACATCAGGAAACCTGAGTATGTGTCCCAGCTCCACCACGGCCTTGGTGTTAGGGGATTTTGAGGCTGTTTACTGTTTTGTAAACTGTGCAAGGTTTGTGTCCATCAGTTCTTCCATGTGTTTTGAGACCTCTGTGAGCAGCTGTACCCTAGTGTTTTTCGGATAGCGAGTGTAACAGAGAAGAATAGTTGTGAATTGGTCAAAAGGAAGGGTAAGCGGAGGGAAAGGTCTGAGGTCTTGCTGAACACAACCAAGATCAAGTTCTCTGCTATAGAATCTCAGTGGGGGTTGGAAGGGACCTCTGGAGATCATCTCGTCCAACCCCCCTGCTCCAGCAGCTCACACACAGCAGGGTGCCCTGGATCGTGTCCAGGTGGGTTTGGAATCTCTCCAGAGAAGGAGACTCCGCAACCTCTCTGGGCAGCCTGGGCCAGACTCCAAC
The DNA here is from genome assembly GCA_013401335.1 of Brachypteracias leptosomus. Classification (NCBI taxonomy): domain Eukaryota; kingdom Metazoa; phylum Chordata; class Aves; order Coraciiformes; family Brachypteraciidae; genus Brachypteracias; species Brachypteracias leptosomus. The sequence continues at coordinate 924,980 of VYZX01033439.1, forward strand.
ACCTTCACACCAAAGGAAGTTTTTCCTCCCATTCAGATGGAACCTCCTAGGTTCTAGTTTATGCCCATTGCCCCTTGTCCTGTCACTGGGCACCACTGACAAGAGTCTGGCCCCATCATCTTGCCCCTGCCCTTTAGCTATTGATCAGCGTTGATCAGATCCCCTCTCAGGCTTTTCTTCTCCAGCTCAACATCACCATGGCTCTCAGCCCTTCCTGGGCAGAGGAACAGTCATTGTCTTGGTCCAGACTGGGGATGTGGCTGTGCTGGGTTGGCCAGGGATGCTTTCTCAGGCTGGTCTGCACCAGCTGTTTGACAGCAATATGGAAAATGTCAGCAGCAGTGCCTGGGAAACACCTTCCTCAGCACCAAGAGCTCCTGAGGCCTGTGGGCTGAAAGCACATTTGGCTTTAACCAAAAAATGCAAAGTATCTGGAAGAGGAGTAAGCCAAGGGATGTTATTGCTAAAGGGAAGGGACCACGTGGCTCTGGTGACTCCCTGAGACTCCAAATTTTCAAGACAGTGAGTGGAGATGAAGGGGAGGGGAGGAGAGCAAGTGGAGCCTGTGTTTATGTTTTTAGACAGGATTCATTGATCCGGGATCATCGGGGACTATTAGATCATCAGTTCCAGTCTGACCTCCCGTATCACACAGTACATAGAGTTCCTTTGTTAGTCCTGTATTGATCCTAAATCAAACTTCCTCCCGCTCAGGATCCATCCTCCCATTGGAGCCCGGCTCACCTGGCCCAGGCTGCCCAGAGAGGTTGTGGAGTCTCCTTCTCTGAAGAGATTCCAAACCCACCTGGACATAATCCTGGGCACCCTGCTCTGGGTGACCTGCTGGAGCTGGAGGGTTGGACCAGATGATCCCCAGAGGTCCCTCCAACCCCCACCATGCTGGGATTCTGTGACACAGGGCTCAGGGTCTGCCTCTCATCCCTCCTCATCTCCTCAGGGACCCGGTGGCTGAATCCAGTTGTGCTGGACAAATAGAGATGGCAGCAGTAGGAAACATTTCTCACTGGTGGATACTGGCAGGCAGCTGGAGGGGAGGGGGCTGGGCAGGGGTTTGCCCAGGCCTCCCAAAGCTCACAGGCTGCAGGAGCTGAGCATGTAGGGAGTGAGATGCCCTGTGGAAGAGTGCTTGGGGAAGGGGGGGTTCTTCATTTCCAGCAAAGCAGCTCTTCCTTCTTCTTATTTTTTTTCCGCCCTCATCTCTTTGAGGGATTTAATTGTCTCATAAGTGGCACATCAAGTACACTCCATTGGCCGTCTGGAAAAGGATGCGCTGTGTATTGATGAATAGGATCCTGAATATTGTAAACAGGGACATAATTGGCTTAGAGTTTATTGCTAAGTGAAATGAGAGAGGAGGGGAGCGGGCCTGGAGACCTCTGAGCTGAATAGCTGTGACTATCAATGACGTTTTTGCTCTGAGTGGTAATCTGGCAATCGCTTATAAGCATCTTAGAAAACATGATGTTTTTGTAAGAGAATAGTTGGGGTGGCTTTGTTGGGCATTTAAAGCCTGTGACCTCCCCTGTTTGTCTTTTTCTCTGAGCAATCGCAGCCGCTGTGGGAGCACGGGCAGAGATTTTCCAAAGCCAGGGCAGAGATGCAGGGCTCCCTCTCTCAACATCCCGATGCTGTGCCTGCAGACCTGTCCCACCAGGCTGGGTGTTGTCCCCTCGGCCTCCCCTGATCCTCTATCGCCCACCTGAGGAGAGCCAGCTCTGCCAGAAGGTGCTGTCATGGGAGGGGTGAGCACCTGAGCCAGGCTCATCAGGCAGCTTTGCCTGCAGGGGAGGTGACATCCAGGCAGGACAGGGGATGCTGCTGGTGGGATCATCTTCTCCCCATCATCTGCTGGTCCTGCAGAGCCCCAGTCTCACACCTGGCTTTCCCATGGTGACGTCTGCAGCCAGGACTGTCTCTTGGGTCCTTTGATGGCTCCCAGGGTGATGGATGGACCTCACCTGGGAGTGTTACACCAGCATCAGATGAAATTGGCAGCCCTCTCTCTTCTATGTTGTTTTTTTTTATCTGTTATCACATTTAACAGATCCCAGCACACACACATGCGGAGCCAGGAGACAGGGAGGAACTCGTATCAAAGACAGCAATGGGAGGGACAAAGTAGCATTCACAAAGAGGGTTTCTACGTCATGGATCAAACCTTTGGTTTTAAATCTCCAGTGCCAGCTGACCACTAACTGGGAGTGCCTGGGAGTTAGGGAATGAGAGGGGGAACTTTGATCCACTGACAATAACAAATAAACTCCAGTTAAGAAAGCATTAACCATTTGACACGTTTCCTGACGTTCCCTGTGCAGAATTGTTGCAGGATTGTTTTTGGTTTTGAACTATTAACTGAAAGCCGAGTTTCCACTTTTCTCCCCTGTTGATATAAAATTACATCTGGTCTCCAAATAGAAATTGCTCATTCGGGAAAGACAGTCAACCCTTTAAAACTGCACGAGCACAGAAGGAAAATTCCTTGTGTGCAGCTGGCATCGCAGAGAGCACCCTCAGCTGGGACTGCTCCGTGCAAGGAAGGGAGATTTATCAGTCTCCTAATGTTGTTGACCCTTTGTCCCTCTAATGACTCCAGCCTGGAGGGTCTTCAGCTTGAGTATTTAATAGGGCAAGGGGGAATCTATAGGCAGAGCAGCACTGTCCTCCAAATTAATCCAGCATTTAGGGATGGAGTTGTAGCATTCAGGGGTAACAGATGCAGTAGTTGGGTCTTGATCTCTGCCTTTCCAGCGTCCTGGCACAGCAGGCTCTGCTCCAGAGCCGTGTCCCAGCAGCCTAGGCTGCATGTGGGTTTTTCAGCCACTCATTTAATCTTGAAATTCCTTTTCTGAATCCCACAAACGTTGTTAAGCTGCTGTTCCAGCCTCTCCCCTTCCTCTCTCCGCTTTTCCCTGCTCTGTTTGCCTCTCCATCCACCACCTGAGCTCTAGCTGAGCTGTACTGGAGCCAGCCACACGATCTTAACCTCAACCTAAACTGTATAAAATCAGATGCAGGAGGGCTCAGAAATGGCATTTTTAGGCATATTTGTGTCCTCTTTTCTAGGGGGAGAAGACCATGGGGTTTTCATGCAACCTCTAAAGCATTTGGAAAGGAGAGGAGGTTTGCCAGGGCTCCTCAGCTTTCGGTGGTACCTGGCAGTGGGTGTGTTGCTAAAACCAGCAGCTTTAATGAAATTCTTCTTTATCATTTAAGGATATGGAGCCTTGGCTGGTGGATTGTGACCTTTTTCTTAAAGTTGTAGGGTGATATGAATCCATGGTAATTGGAGGTGTTTTCTGGTGAGTCCCTCTCTGGGATGAACAGACACCACACCTCTCTTTGTCCCTAATTCAGATACAGCTCAACAAGCCTCTGCCTATTTGATGCTTTGGTCCTCAAAGGACATGTCCTGGGAAGGGAGGAGCTTCACCCTGACCATAGCTCCTCCCTCACAGACACAGACTGGTAGGGGTTGGAA
>VYZX01033440.1:6199-90693 GCA_013401335.1 Brachypteracias leptosomus
CTGAGAAGTCAAGGCTGAAGGGAAAGGATGGGTCCACCAAAGGAAAAAGGAAGGCCCAAGGATCCCGAAGGGAAGAGGAGGGAGCAGAGCCCAAGGGTCGAGACCCTCGTGATCCCCCAGCTTTATACTGAATATGACGTATATAGGATGGAATCCTTTGTTGGTCAGTTTAGTGTCACCTGTCCTGTCTATTCCTCCCCACAGGTGCTGCCTTTCACTTTCTGCACCCCCTGATGTGGTTCACAAGATTTAGCAGTGACCTTGGTCTGCACACCAATCCTTGGTAGTAACTCTGAACATCAAACATTATCACTGCTAGAAGCAGACGCTGTCTGCAAAAACATGCTGTGAGCTTCAGAGAGTGCAGTTAGTTAGCAGAGACTCAGATGAAAAGTAAAATCACTGAACAAAACTGGTTTGGTTCTAACTCAAACCAGGACATGGCTTTTAACTCAGAGAATGAATCCTCCAAATGACACAAATCATAACAACTACATGAAATAATATTCAAACTTTTCTGATGAGTATCTACCCTGTTTATCCCTTTACCACCTTAAGAGGCCAGCTTTGCACTTCAAGCATGATTGAGGAGTTTTCTCATTGTGTCTTGTGATTCCAGCAGCTCTTTCCAGTTTTATGGACTGGGCTCAATTTTATAGACTATTTTATGATCTGGATTAGCTCCCGATATGCACTAATTCTCCCCAAGAGTCTCTTCACAATCGATAAGCACTTGTTTAGTGAGTAAAGAAAAACAGTTACATCTTTCAAAACAATAAGAATCAACTGCAATGATGATCAACTGCCAGGATGGGAACTGCTTGAATGAGAATTCATTGAACTAATGAGACTGAATTGCAGGTAAAAGACAAAAATCTTGCAGGAAATCAAACTTTGCATGGATGACCAGCAGTATTCGAGGGACAGCAGTGATATATAGAGTCATGTATGCCACAAAAAGCCTCCCAGGCATGCATTGTGAACATCACAGATATCAAATCTATTGCTCAAAGGAAATCACTCCTTTCACAGATGGGATCAACTACAGAGCTGTGATTTCAAACACTGAAGATGTGCCTTCAAATGGAATAGAGACAGTGTGAGTGAGAGACACTCTTTTCCTGTAATGCCCAAAGTACCGTATCCTGTAGACACCCGGCTCTGTGCCAAGAGGGATGGACCACTCAATAGTCGCGTTGCTTAGACCAAATAATCCTTTGGTCCAGTAAAACCTAGCAGACAAACCAAAAACTGCAGTCAGCAAGAAAGTTCACTTTTCATTTGTTTTAACATCCCAAGATTTCACTAAGCGGAATGAGATGAAGGCACTCCAGTTAAGTATATTATAAGAGCTTCTTTCAACCTTTCCTCATATATTTAGGCTATCAAAGCAGAAACCAACAAGCCAACCCAAAACCCAGCAGGGATGTAAAATATCTGGAAATGTGGAAAAACAAATCAGTGGTCCTTTTTGCAGATGAAGAATACTTCCATCAATGTCTTCTTACATTCCCAAACTCAGGCAACATTACCTCTGTGAGCAACATTTGGCAGCTTGGTCTTTACTGTATGGGGGCAATGTTGAACCAAGAGGATGAGTATTTATTGAAAGTCACAAGCAAAACCCATCATAATCAAGCTCAGGGCTTCTGGCACCCACTTCCACATCAGGTTCCCATTTTTTTCTGCAGACTCCTTGTGCAAAACCCACTTCTGCTCCACTTCAAAACCCTACAGCCAGCCACACATCATCTAGGGAAGAGGGATTTTTCAGCCAGCCATAATGGAATGCTTCTTGGGGAGATGAAGAAACATAACCTGTTCTTCTTTTGATATTCCCAATGAAGGGCACTGCTGGATATTCCCCAGTTGTATCCAGGCCAGGCATGATAGTTATCAATCCTTACTGAGACATCAATGTCTTTTCAGGGCTTTAACTAAAGGAAGCAGGTGGACAAAATTGATTCACCAGCAATGGTAATAAAAAGATTCCCCACACCAGTCTTACTGGGAAGATTAAAATAAATATTTACAGACATGACTGGGTGAGAAACAGTGAATGATGGGAAATTAGGTTTGGAAACATTCCAGGTGAGGCTGGACAGGGCTCTAAGCAACCTGCTCTAGTTGAAGCTGTTCCTGCTCACTGCAGGTGAGTTGGACTAGATGAGCTTTAAAGGTCCTTTCCAACCCAAACCATTCTATGATTCTAAGACTGCACTAGCCTGTCTTGGAACAATGTTGTCTTGGGAGATGACAGCAAGGTGACAGCACAAGGCCCAAAGTGGTGGGAGATCTCCATCCTTGGGGACCACTCCAACTCACCTGGACATAGCCCCAAGCAACCTGCTACAGCTAGCGTGTTTGCCTTGTCAGGAACTGGGCTGGACCACAGACCTGTAGCCTGAGCCTCACTATAATGCTGTGACCTAAAACTGCTGTTATGGTAGATCTGTGCCACCATGCAGCTTCCTCCCCATCCTGCCCTCCAGGCTTGGTGAACCAGGACCACCGCTCTGGGATTCGGGAACTGGAGCATAGCTCAGGTCCATTGCTTAGGGACACAGTTTAGCAGTGGACTTGGTAGAGTTAAGTTATTCATCAGCAGGGAGCAGCAGGTGGTTGGATGTAGGCTATGAACAAGCTGGACCACAAACCTCCTGTAATTCCTGCTCTTCCTTCTACCCTTCCCAAATTTATAAGCCTCCATCACAGAAGCTGGACCCAAAGGGAAGCGTGATTGTTGTGGTCTTGACAAGTTAACAACCCAAATACAGGCTGACCCACCCCCAGAAAGCATCATCTGCAGGGACAAGACCTACCTACAGTTGGGAGCTCTGAAATGAGGCCCTTCAGGTTACTCTGTGGAGCCTGTGGAACAGTTAAATCTGGTCAGGGCACCCACCTGGTGTCCCAGGAGGCGTCATTCTGAACCACATGCCAGCTGTCTGAAGTGCTGTTGTGTCTCTCCACCGTCAGGAAGTTGTGTTCAGTCTGGAATAAAAGTCACAGAGTTAGCCAGATGCTGAAGGGACAGGCGTGTCCCTACTTTTCTGTGTCACTTTAAACTGGAGAAGGGATTATGCTTTACTGGCAAATATGGTAATTACTAACAAAAGTACTTATATTCACTGCCAAAGCATAAATCTAAGCTAATAAATGACAAAAAGAATGAGTAAAGAACTTGATCATTAAAAGAACAATGGGCAGGTGAGATATTTGCTATCAATGTCTGTGCAAGATGAGTGATGGGACAAACAAAGTACTTTCCTAATTTTCTTTGTTTTAGAAAAATAATGCACCAGGCTGACACGATGGAGGCCAGAGACCATGTTTTCTACGACTGGATAGCACTGGGTACCAACAGACAAAGTGTCTGGCCTAACATATCACGTGGATGCCTTCAACTTCAGTAGCATGAAGAGATCATAAGGACTTTTCCCCAAAAGCATTCTGGTGCTGTGAATCCCAAAAGCATGTGCTAAAGTGAGAAACTATCATCTTCTGAACACCCAGCAAAGAAAAAAAATGCACTGGAAGCACACATTCTTACTCTTTCTGAAACCTGAACATCAAAGATTAAAGTGCATCAGGTAAAAGCAGTAACTAAATATTCACTAATCCAGAATATCCCCAATTCTAGCGTTGTTGCATCATATTTACCGCATTCTCTGCAGAGGTCCTGGGGTTTGCACCTACAAAAGTCACTGTAGCAACTTCACTCTGTGGGGGAAATTGAGATTTATATTAAAGACTGAGCAGCATATTGTACGTTAAGGACATCCTTTGAAGATGCTGAGGCTTTTTTGTGGTTTTGATTTGGTTTTGGTTTAAATTATTTTTAATTTCACTTGTTGCAATAGCAATGGATGATTTATACTATGAATGGATATTCTGTGCCTTGCCTTTCCACTTGTCCTGCTTGCTGGATAAACTCCACCATAGCACATAGGATTTCTGCATGAAAGAGGGAGGGAAATAGGTGGGATTTTTAAGAATGCCTCCCTGTCTTCTTCATACCTTACTGCTGGAGACAGCAATAAGATGAAAGTCCTTGCTCCGAACACCTTATCTAAATTTTCAGCATTGAAAACTGAGCCCTTTCTGACATTTTTACTTCATTAACACTTCATACCAGCGGCATCAAAGGTGACCAGATTTCCTCTTGTAAAGAAATCATTATATGATATTTGCCTATTTAACCATCAACTGTTACTTTATGTTGAAGCAGAAAGGAAAGTCTTCTTCATGTTGAATAAAAGGCTTTTATTTTCCCCTTCATTCATCCATTTTAATCACATTCAGTACAATGACATTGGCATGGATACTCTCTGCCTTCTCAACCACACTCACTGAGAGCAATGAGACCTTTTTGGTCTGACAGTACCATGTCTCTTTAGAAAACATAGACTTTTTTGGATGAGGGGTAAGAATTTAAAGACGATTTCCTAAATATGTTTTAGCAAATCCTTCAAGCTCTCACCACTTGATACTGTTGTCTCATTTCTTGTAGCACGTCCCCAAATGTTTTATTCGTTGGCGCACGATCAGCAGTGAGAGGAGGCAACAAGGTCATGTTGACTATATTGAAAACTGGGGGCTGTGGTCCAGGTGGCAAATCCTGAACTGTGTTCTGGGAGAGGGAAGATGTGGTCATTATACATGCATAGAGAAACCAGTATCTCCCTGATGAATCATATCACTGCTGTGGCTTGTTATCCATTGCTTAGATAGATTTTAAGAACAAGGGTAGTAAAGTGAGTGTAAAAACAAACAAGAGGATCTCCATCTGTGCTCTGCATGCAGGAGCAGTCTCCCGTTCCTGAGGTCCCCCAGATCCACCCACCAGAATATCCCACGACTTCAGGAGACAGTGCCCACCCACCACTCATACATATTCACATGGTCCACTGAAGTGCTGGGGCTTGGACTGTGGGCTCTGAGTTGGAATTGACCTATGGATGAGTCACAACCTAGCAACATGTTTTGTTCCCCAACTGGTTCCCCAAGGCCCCAGAGGCAGAACCTGGCCCACCTGTGTGAAGTCCTGCCTTCCCCCAGGCGATCATGGTTGGGGTGGTGGGCAAGGCTAGAGCTATATCAACCAGGAACCAACCAGTTTGAGAGAAGTAACAAAGAGCTGATCAGTTATGGAAGAGAGTTCCTGTTGGGGACAGCTTGCTGAGCTCTTGCTCAGTGGTGCCTTTCCCCTTGGCTGATTTGAGACACAGAAGAGCAAACAGATGAAGAGTAATAAAAGATGAAGTTATGCTGAGGGGATGTTGCTGAGTTTGGTGTTGCTGAGGAAGAAGAGAGCTAGCAGCCCATCCACAGGTATCATACTAATGAACATTGCCATGTACAGTAGAAACGTAGCAGATTTTTCTTTCCCTTGGTAGAAAAGCACCAACCTTAGGCCATGCTGGAAGGCTGGAGATACCTATTTCCTAAACTTTGAATGGAAAAAAACCCAGAATCTCTTGAGTGGTATGAGATGCCCATTATGGGAATTACTTTCATACCATGTGAGAATTTCTCAAAGTGGTTTCTTATGAGAAAAGTGAAGGTAGCAATCATGCAACCTCACTGAGGAACAAATAAAGTGATCACCTTTTAGAGGATTTAAATGTCTCTAGCAGCATGTAGCATATAGAAAATTTCGCTCACCGTAGCAATAGCCCTTGCAAGTCCTCTGTAGAGTTGAATATAAGCAGAAAGGGTGTGCGGCCCATAAATGGTCGATGCGGCCTCATATCGTTGAGCCTTGCAAAGGACACATTTGGAAAAGGAGGGTTTGAAGGACTCCTGAGCAGTTTATACAGTTCAGCCTACTGTGTTGCGACAAGATCAGTACCATACCTGTGGGGGTTATTTACTCCCTTACTGCTACAGAGACAGACCAACAATTTGCTTAAGTGTTTCTGTTGCAATTTCAAGTTACTCTTAATTCTCCAATCCAACACAAACAGGGAGGACCAGTTGTCACTCTTCCAATTATCACCACTCCTGTAAAGGCTTATGATGTAGGTCATCTCTCCAACTTTTTGCATTGGACAATCCCAGTTCTTCCAACCTTCCCTCCCAGTTTAGAGTTTCTAAACTCAAGGAGTCCATCTAATGGTCTACATCTTCCTCAGCATCTACCATGCCTTGTGGGGACCCTTAAAATTGATTCTTGCAAGCTATATTGCATTTTTTTTCCACTGCAACTGCACTTCATGTTCACCTTATGACCCTACAGCTCCAAATCTTTCTTCTGGTAATTTTACCATCTTATTAAGGTAATTTCTAATTCATTCAAGTGAACAGGAGATTTCTAAAGCGGACCTGAACTCACTGGAGTTCAGTATTTCTGATCATTTCCATATTAAAGCATCCATATGTACTCTTTAACTAAGGTCAGGAAATCACATTGGCCCTTGGACCATGTTGTCTAGACCAGAATAAGCAAGGAGGTCTCGTGATTTCTGCCACAGATTCCTCAACTTTCTGTGGCAAAGGAGAAATACTCTAAACATACAGAATTTCACATGAATTATCATCCTATGTAGACAAAAGCTGAACTCAGTTAAAGATATTCAACGCGTAAATTTACCATTTACCTGGTATTCTTCATAGGTGGTAATGTAATGGGTGTAGACATTGCACAGACCTGCAATTACAACATCCATTCCTGATGTGCCATGAGAATCAAATTCCTAAGAAAAGAAATAAATCATTTATCTTGTAGCCACTTCTTAGTGCACAATTATGTTGTTGTTATTTTCCAGGACAGAATATAAAGTTACAGTGGGGAAGGGGCTTGATGTTCAGGAATGCAACTCTACAAGTGCAGTTTGCTTTTATTAATGTCTCAGATTCACTTCCCAAAGCAAAAGAGGATAAATGACCTCATACTCTAACAAGTTCAATAAATGTAGGGGTTTTTTGAAGCTGATGTCTGTATACTCCTAAAAAAAATGGTGATATAACTATGCGAGACAGGCTCAATGAGCTGTGGAGACAGCATCTGAGATTTAGATGGTCTTTCAGGCTGCAGATGAGAATAGGATGTATTTATCAGAAAAATAAAAAAAATGCATTTGCTATTTTTTCCAATTTTTCCAATCACGTTGCAAAACACTGGTGGAGATTAAGGAGCTAAACCTCTCCACCCCGAAGACAAGATGCCTGAATCTCAGTTGAATTAACTTGTTGGCTTAATGGATTGAAACTCGATTGGTTTGGTTCTTTTGGGGTGGATATTCATTTCTCCTGCGTGTCAGTAAGGACACGGAAAATGTGTCTGAAGCAATTGTGAGAAGGAAACATCTGCGAAACACGAGACCCATGACCCCAGCTGAAAAGAGATAAGAGGAAAACCAAAAGGGTGGAGAAATGTGAAGTTCCAGATATGCTCTGTGCTGGAGAAAACTCTTCCTCAGCAACTTACCCTTTTAACAGCTTCCCGCAGCCTGCGGCCAGACATGGTCCTAGGGACATTAAGGGAACAGTGTCAGTCCCCAGAAATGCAGGGAGCTAAAGCAGGAATCGCTGGCGTGACATGGAGTGCACCACCAGAAATTCATATTGCTGCTGCTCAGCATCCCTTAAGGCTTCTCTGCGATGAGCCAAAAAACCTCAAAATATTTCACATACATCATCACAGCCAGGGTGAGGCTGGAGGCACCCCAGGACCAGGTGGGGTAGGTACCCTTGTACTCGGTGCTGGTAAGGCCACATTTTGAGTACTGTGTTCAGTTTTGGGCCTCTCACTCCAAGAAGGACATTGAGGGGCTGGAGTGTGTACAGAGAAGGGCCATGAAGCTGGGGAAGGGTCTAGAGCACAAGTCTTGTGAGGAGCAGCTGAGGGACCTGGGGTTGTTGAGCCTGGAGAAAAGGAGACTCAGGGGAGACCTTCTTGCTCTCTACAACTACCTGAAAGGAGGCTGGAGCCAGGTGGGGATCGATCTGTTCAAACAAGTAACAAGTGATAGGACAAGAGGAAATGGCCTCAAGTTGAGCCAAGGGAAACTTAGATTAGCTATTAGGAAGAATTTCTTTGCTGAAAGGGTTATCAGGCATTGGAAAGGGTTGCCCAGGGCAGTGGTGGAGTCCCTATTCCTGGAGGGAATTTAAAAGTCATGTAGAAATAGTGCTTGGGGATGTGGTTTAGTCAAGGATTTGCCAGTTTTAGGTTAACAATTGGACTCAATGATCTTAAAGGTCTTTTCCAATCTAGGCAATTCTGTGTGATTCTGTGAAAAAAAGGGGCTGGAAATAAATCATGATTCCATTCAAGTTTTCACCATTATACTGTCAACAGCCAGTACAATTAATCATTATGGTGTTTGTGGTGTGAAAAAAAAAATAATCAAAGTTTACAAGTTCCTTTTGTTTCATTGAAACTGCATTTTGCAACAAACAATTCAAATTATTTAGGAGACTTGATTGTGTCTCATTCATTCCCATGGCTACTTTACAGAAAGGAAAGAAAATGGGAAACCCCAGGTAATGAGAGGAAACAGTATGTAAGAAAGCACATGCAAGGGACGTGTATGTGTAGTGCCCACATGGCTATCATCTACTGGGAACAATTTTTAGCCTGCACTCCATTTCTACCTTCATACAGAAATGTCTCAAGGGGTTTGAATGAAATGCTGCTGGCTGCAAGTCATAGAACAAGACCAAAGAAATTCCTACGTGAACTCTCCAGGAACAGCAATGATTGCCAGAGATCCGATGGTAGCAATCTGGACATCCACGATGTCAGGGTGCCATGGGTGAGGCCGAGTCATCTGAGGTGGGAAAAAAGTGGATATGACTGCTCCTAGAATCATAGAATCACTAAACAAAGGAAAAGGCCTCGAAGATCAAGTCCAACCACTAACCCAACACTACCATGACCTGAAGTGCCATGTCTACACATTTTTTTAACACCTCCAGGGGTGGTGACTCCACCATAGTAGGATAGCAGCAAAAAAAGCTGGAGTATTTGCCTTCCTACAGTCAGAAATGAGGCAAATAAATTTACTTTGTAGACAGGCATATGAGAAGCTTTTTACCTCTATATGTACAGTGAGCTGTCTGATCATAGCAGACATGTAAGGCACACCTAAGTACTATGGGTACTACCTTTCCCCTTCCCAGAGCACATATCAGTGTATCCTTACCTCTCCAGTGCTAAAGAGGATTGGCTTTGGTTTGTGGCAAGCTTTTGTTTCATTGGATGGCTCTCCCAGAAGCTGGTCCCGGATTTCATCCCAAAATGGGTCCCCTTCTACTGAGCCTTGAGGAGAAAACATCTTTTAAACACTGCTCCTTCAGCTGTTCCAGCAGTTATCAGACAGAAAACTCATTTATTACCCACCCCCTGCTTATGTGGGATGTTTCTCAGTGAATTCTATCTCCCTTTTCTGGGGTAGGTTGAAAACTGAGCTTTAGCCCAGCTGAGCTCCATATTGGAAGCCTTCAGGTAATGAGAACGTTGTTGTTGTCCCAAAACCAGCTCTTTTTTCTTCCCACTCCCATCCAGTGCTCTCCTTCCTTCAAAGCACAGTCATATCCTTCTCCAGAAGCTTGTTGATGAACACAGACAAACTTACAAGGGGGCTGTAAGATCACACCTTCCCAAAAATCATCCCTTTGGAGACAGTTGTTCAACCAGCCATTGATGTTCTTAATTGACTCTGGAGGTTTGAATCTATTTTACAATGTCATAGAATGGTTTGGGTTGGAAGGGACCTCAAAGACCATCTAATTCCATTCCCCCTGCCACGGCAGGGACACCTCCCACTAGACCAGGTTGCTCAAGGCCCCATCCAACCTGGCCTTGAACACCTCCAGGGATGGAACATCCACAACCCTCTGGAGGGATCTGAGGGATGCTCCATGTCCTCCCCATTTATATGAAGCCATATTGACATCTGCCCCCTAAATTACCTTGTGTGAAGTTGAAAGCCCCCACTCCATCAATAGTCCCCGCGGCAAAGCTGTGTCCTAAGGCTGGTTTACATGTTTTAACCTTAATCAGGAGGGGAAAAAACAATGAAAAAGAGATATTTTAACACTACTTCCCCTTGGCGTGCTAAATCCTGCTGTGAGAATATAGCATTTCCCCCTTCCTTATGCCTGCATCCTGGGAGTTCCCGCTCTTACCGTGTGTGTGGCATTGAGCTCCACCAAGACATCACTCATGTTCACCCACTGGTGAGCTGAGCTGAGGGGTCCTGTGACCTCCTGGGAAGCTTTTTCATACAGCTCCTAAGGGACACACAAGGTGGAAATACTTGAGGAAGAAGAAACTGAGAACCTAGCTCTTCTGAGATTCAGCTATGTGAATTATTTCTTCATTCTGTTCACACCTTCCATTAGCCTCTTCTTGTCAAAGCAAGAGCATATTTCCCAAGCTCCTTTGTTTCTATCACCCCATCTCTAAATCCTTCATATCTCAAGTCCTGCAAGCTCTCCCTGTCTCAAGTAACATAGGGAGGACACTCTGGTCAGCAGTTTCATGCCTGCCTTTCTTTTTACAGCTGAAACATGCACCAATTCCACAAGGATGGCAACTTCTTTGTCCTAGTTGCAACCTTTTGGCATTTCTCACATCTTGCACCAAGCAGAAGAAACATTTTCTATGAGTAAGATGCACTTTGTAAGCCATGATCAGCTTGGAATGACTTCAGGGCAAGCATCTGAAACAGTGATTAAAAGGAAACCACCACGATCAAACCTTCTGCTCTTATACCTCTACTGGACCCAGTCCAGTTCCTACAAGTTGCTGTCTTTAAAATGGTGCCAAAAAATGTCCTCTTACTGACTTCTCTCACATTACACGAAGGGGAACTTGTAAATTCAGGTGACTTTTGAGCCCAAGGACACATAGGACATGGGGAGCCCATAGCATGGAGGACAGCAGGTGAGTAAATGCAAAGTCAAGCAGGACAAGATGAGTATCTTTCATGAATATTTAAGCTGGCACATTTTGACTCACATTTGTGTTGTTCGGGGATTGTGGTGTTGAAGCTGGCCAAAAAGTGGTTTATGGTGGTGTCTCTGAGCTCTTCTAGGAGTCTTCAACACCAGTGATTTTTCCCATTGTGACATCTCTGAGATGTGTGCATAGGAGGGAGGGGGAGACTATACGGGGCAACATCCACATTATAAACTGATGAGGAATATTGATGTTAAAAGCCCAAACCAACATTTTCAAATTGCAACACCTACAATGACATATCTACATAAAAGTGCATGCCTTCTAAATAATCAGGAAACTTTTCCTTACACATATAAATATGGACTTTAGAGTCATTTAAACCTACAAACATTCACAAAAATAGGTTCAAGAAGGTTGCTTCAATGAACATGCAAAATAACATTCTTTTACAGTCATAAAGCAAAATATCACTTACCCTGGCTTTTGAGTAGATGTTTTGCCCTATGATTCTCGTACTGTCAAACATGTCATTACCGGGACCCATGGCCATGCACATTGTTGCCTGTCAAGAGATATGTGATCACTTAAAATGAAGAACCTGTAGCATACAAAGTGGCTGAGATCACAAGTCATTGTCATACTGTGGGAGCTAGTTGCTTCTTGTTACCCACCTCAAATTTGGGTACTGGGTTACCACACTAACCTTTGCAGCAAGATACATGTAAGTTTGAATGGAATGATCAGAAAACAGGGCATATGATGACAAGACACAATAAGATCCTGAAAGAGGTATCCAGAACAGTCCAAAAAGAGGGGATACTTTTTTTAATGTCCTCTTCATGCACAATGCTCTATTATGTGGCTCTGTATTTGCAGCTCCACCTCAGGTTTTCTCCGTATCAGAAGTTAGTGTAGATCAGGCAGGACATACTTACCCCCCCCACAGGACAGGTGCTCTGTGGGTTATCACATGAATCCCCTGTGTTTATGCAGAATGGGCCTCTGGTGTTGGGTGACACATCTCCCAAGTTGGAGGATGCAAAGGCAGCAACAAAAGAGCCCTGTCGAAACCAAACATGATCAGATGGATTTTAATGCCTTGCAGTGATTGCAGACATCACCTGCAGCTTTCCCTGCAGTCAAGGCTGGTACTGCAGCCAGTTGATAAGTATGTAAACATCTCTGAATCATAGAACCATTTAGGTTGGAAAAGACCTTCAAGATCACCGAGTCCAACCATAAAGTGACTGGGAGGACTGGAATGGGGATTTAGGAGTGTCCCAAGAGTTAAGGACAGGAAGAGCAAGGAGGAATAGGGTGCACAGGATGCAATCATCATTTCAGGGGGATCTTTGAACTGCTTTGGTACCAGTTTCTTCATCTTCCTCTTCCATCTCAGCAACAGCTCTTCCCCCCACGTCCCCAGTTTCTCAAGTTTTTGATCAGATGTTAATGGCTCACTGTAGCACCTTGCACAGGAGTTTTTGTCTGCCAGGCTTCCACCATGACTGATTTTCAGGGTGAGAGCTATTGGATCTGACTGCAGGAGTCAACATCAGGCAGTACTCATTAGAAGCAAGGCTGGTTACACACTGAGTATCAGTTGAATTCAGCTCTCACAGATACTCTCATTTTTTCCCCCCTCTTTTAGAGACAGGATGCATCAACACCAGATATTTTGATGTATTATCAACTCTTAAATGATTTTCTTGCAAGACTGATAGACACAATGAGCCCAGCAGGCCATATAGCGGCACATTGAATCCTGCAAACCCTCCTTAGCTTTGCCTGCACATCAACTTGCACTGACTTGCACCCATAACTATGCACTAGAGTTAAGTCTTGTTAAGAGTTTTTAGATAATCCATTATAAAGACAAACATTTGCAAGCACGATTTAGGTAGATTTCCTTTAGTTTCCATCTCTGGTATGAACCGCATGTATTCTTCTGCTCAGAGTATCAAAATAGAAATTGGGCAAGTGTTTCAAGGTACATGCTGAAGATACACACAGGAAACCCTCTTACTCAACTTATCACTCAAAATGTCTGTGAGATGGGTTCATGTCCCTATTTACATTTCAGGGGAAATAATGCTTTTTAAAGGAGCTGTGTTTGCGCTTTGAGGATGGCAAATCTTCTGGATAAATGAAGCTCAGAAAGCATAACTGGCTGGAAGTCATAATAAATTGGGTCTGAACATAGACTTGGTGCTACACCACAGACACAACGTATTGATCCCTTTGGATCAAGTATCCCACACATGTCTTTCTAGTATTTCCAATAGTCTAATCAAAATAAATTTGAGTTATTCCTGAAGTCTAAATAAATGCCACTGATGACTAGTTTGAAAGGTCAAGAGCACACCTTGCATTTTCTCTTCTCTAGAGGAAGAAAGTGAAGTGCTGGGGCCTGGGCTGTGGGCCCTGAGTTGGAATTGACCTATGGATGAGTCACAACCCAGCAAGGAGCTGATTGTTTGAAAGAGAGTTCCTGTTGGTGGCAGCTTGCTGAGCTCTCTCTCAGTAGCGTGTTCCCCTTTGGCTGATTTGAGATGGAGAAAAGCAAACAGATGAAGAATAAAAGATGAAGTTATGCTGAGGGGATGTTGCTGAGTTCGGTGTTGGCCTGAGGAAGAAGAGAGCTGGCAGAACAAAATTGGCGTAGTTGGCAGGATTGTTTGAAGAAGGAGAGAGCAAGCTAGCAGCACAAGAAGTAAATAAATCAAAGCATTCATCTTTGTCCTCCTTTTTCTGTGTTTACCCTGCTGTCCTATTTCAGCATTTAGAAGAACCCTCTTTCACCCATAGAAAGCACCAACCACTCCCTTCCCCATTCTTTTCAGTGGTCTGAAAATGCTCTCACCTGTCCGGGAAGCATCCCCTTGTTCTTCTCCTGTTCAAACAAGTAAGATGCGTAACCCATGTTGTCACTGTTCACAAGATGGTTTGTGTTGTTCATGCTGACCGGATGCACGGCAAACCAGCTGAAGAGGAGCCAGAAAACACACATAGGAAATGCTTTGTTCAATCTATATATTGACAATTGACTTGTTCGATCTATATATTGGCAATTGACTTAGGGGAATTTTCTTTGGGAGAATACAAACAGAATCACCATGGTTGGAAAAGACATTCAAGATCATCAAGTCCAAACATTATCTATCTCTACCAGGCCCACTTCTACACCACATGCTTAGGCACTCTATCTAGGCAGCTTTTAAATACATCCAAGGATGGCAGCTGTTGCAGACTGTTGGTACCTAGGGATGGATTAACAAAAGCAAAGTTGTTCCCTTCTTCTTCTTTCCTGACCAGGGGGGCTCATGATGGTCCAGCTCTTGAGGCACAAGAATTTGGCACTGTAATTATCAGGGCCACCAAGAGGTATTTCAGACCTAAACTGACTTTTTTCTGAGTCTAGAGAATTATATTTTGGAAGGATTTTTATTTTATTGTTTCAAAGAAACAAGGAGAAATCAATGATGTAAAAAAGGAAAAAAAGAAACTCTTTCATTCTTACAAAAAAAGAACCCCCTCCTCTTCCTTTTAATGCTGTCAGACTCTCGATTGTGACTTCTAAATGAGGAAAATCCAATTATGGCTTTGTTACTGCATGTTACTACATTTGCCTGGTCTTGAGCTCTGAACTTTATGCAGCCAAATGCTACCATGTGAATCTGTTGATGGCATGCTTCCCACAAAATGTGGGGAGTTAAAGAAAATAACCAAGAGAAGAGGAATACAAAGGGTCCTGGAAATGCCAGGGCCAGGATCTGCTTGGAGGGGCACAGTGAAAGACTCAGAAGGGATTTTTGTGCACCCCTACAAGGGAAGACCAGCTATGGTTGTCTTTCCCAGGTGTCTTTGGGTCATGCCAGGACATGAGCCCAGCTGTAGGTGGGCAGGTGCTGCTGTATGTCCCAGAGTAGATGAGGGATGCTGACCTGGTTTATGCACTCATGGACTCTCTTTGCTCTGAGATCCTCTGGTGACTAGCTGGGAACAATGTTCTATGGGTAAGGATCAGTGTTGGGAAGGAGAGCTTGTGTAGAAAGACAGAACTGCTACAGAACTGTGGTTTATGAGGATCTGGAGTGGTCAGTACCTGATAAAGCCTAGCTCCTGTCCATTCTCACCTACCATCTTCAGCATCACCATTTCTTTATCAGTGTTGGATGAATACCTGGATGAAAACAAAGTGGGGAAATCCCATTAGTGCCAGAGCTGTGGTCATGCTCTGCATTGCTCAGATATGTTAAACCTCCAATAAGTTGAGCAAGAAAATGAAGAGGTTATTACAGATATTACCAGAGCACAGGGACACCTTAGAGGAGCATCTGAAAATGGGTGTGAAGGTAAGGGAAGAGTTATGGTTATTGCTGACCTCAAGTGCTGCTTCTCCAAGGAATGGAGAGGAGTTCTCTTTGAGTACAAATTCATACACCATATTTGACTGCACTCAAATACTAACTTCTACAAATTTTTAATTTTTTTTTTAAACAAAGCATAAGGTCACATCTTGACCAATGCCTCATATGCTTGGAGAAAGCAACCACAAACCTTCAAGTCTGCTCTTTCAACTCATTTCAAGGGATGCACACACCCAAGAGCCCAGGGTGGCAACAATGTCATTCTGCCATGGTCTTGCCTCTGCATTTTTCAACTGTCCCATGAATGACCAGAAACACCAGCTGCAAGATGGCTGGGTCATGGTCCCAACAAAAGGGTCTTCTTCAGACCTCCATTTCTCTCCTGCTTGAGGTGGTTTTTACCTGCTTCGTTCAGATGCTGGATTCTTAAGATAGGAGAAAGGGCTTCGGTTGATTTGGCTGTTTTCTACAATGCCTCTGTTTATAAAAAGCTTTCCTTTCTTCATGTTCTCATGTGCTATATTGATGCTCTGAAAAGAGCAGGAAGACAAGGAATATTAGTCCATGTATGCAAGTCATGTGTGAGATTATCTTGAAAAGCTCTCTCTTTCCCTCCCTGGTTGTTTATCCAGCCCTTTCTTGGGCATTTCTTCTGCATTTACGGGCCCTCGGGTAAACAGACTGGGTAACACTGACCTTTACGATGCCGTTCACAATGGCATTGAGGGATGGTCTGATTAACCCTTTGCTAGTGATCCAGAAGAGGGTGTACTGGAAGTAGCCACCAGGCCCCGAGTGTGTGTGGGTGCTGCTGAGGATGACGTTGTCTTGTCGGTACAGATTGCCATACTTGCTCTTCAGTTTCTTGAGTACCTAAGAGGAAGGAGGTGGTCCTGAAAGACCCTTTTTGATGCCCAAAGGCTATGGAGTTTGAACCAGCCCTTGCAAAAAATCCAACCATTCATCTTCCTCCTCGCTCTTTTTTTTTCTGCCTGTTACTCCCATACTGGTGTCACAACAAGTAGGTTATAGCTGATGACTTGGCAAGAACCTTAAAATAATGAAATCTGGTAAATGAAGACCTCTACTGCCAACCTGCAGTGAAACTCAGATCATCCAAGGAGCCCCCAGTTCTCTGACATCTCCCTCTGTGGTGCTGGAGACCCAGCATTACACAGGCACCAGGATAATGTATTCATGATTCAAATGTATTTGTGATAATTTTTCCTCTAAGAAAAGCATGACCAAAGTCCAGTCTCATTTACTGAGGAATCAAAAGCTCTTCTTCAGCAGAGACACGACATCTCTCCAAGATTATGCTGCAAGGAGATCCCAAAGCAAATGGCCAATATGCTGCTATGCTCAATATTATTTAGCAATGACTACAACCTTAATGCTAGTCCCAGTGACAACCCAAACTGTGCCAGTCATTCATTTCCAGCCACGTACCTCCAGCCTCACTTTTTGAGACACCATTCCTATGTCGGCACTGACAAACACTACTCGCCTGGAGTCTTCAAGGTCTGCCATGATGAAGGCACGGCTGTAGAGGCGCATGAGAAGCCCACCGCCTACCTGCTCCAGGTTGGCATATCCCATCTGGAAGGGAAGTGCTCCATCAAGCCCACACAGCCAAAATACTGAGCAATTTCTTTATCTACATGTATTTTTTTAAGTAGATTTGCCAGAGGACTCATTCAATATAGGAACACACTGAGCTGCAATTATCTTGCCTTGTGGTTAAAAGAATTATAGAATTATAGAATGGTTTGGGTTGGAAGGGACTTTAAAGATCATCTAGTTCCAAACCCTTTGCCATGGGCAAGAAGACCTTCCACTAGACCAGGTTGCTCAAAGCCTCAAAGAAATCTCACCTAATGTTTGAAGATGATCATCACTTGGCAAGACACAAAACTACTCAGAGGTGATGAAACTCAGTATTTCACAAACCCCATGCTCTATTTCTCCAACTCACCAGGGGAATTTCTGCCACAGGTCCTGTGCAGTCAGCTCGACCTACACCTACTAAGTAGTTTGCTATTGAGTCACTGGAATCTACAATGAGAATAAATAGTACATTAGTGAATACATGAGCAAACAGAATTGGGGACAGAAGAGGCAAACAGTCTTTCTCAAGAGATTGCATGATGGAAACCTGCTTGACATCCCCAGGGGACTCAGCAGGCCCATGGACAAGGGGATCCAGCTGATGTTGTCTGCTTGGGTTTCCAATGTGCTGAGTCTGTTAAGACATTTGGGGTGGTAAAGGGTGGACCAGGAATGAAGAACTGCAGAGGGAGCTCACAAGACAGCATCACTGAACTGTGTAAAATGTCATGATTCATGGTGAGGGGGAAACAAGCCTAGCTTTGCCAATTAAGATCTCCAAGCCCACCACTACCATGCAGGAAACAGATCTGAGGGTATAAGAGCTGTTTTCACACAAAAAAATCAACTCAGCATCAGTGAGCAAAAGGGGCTGGCATGTCAGGAGCTACCAGCAAAGGACTAGAGAAGAAAGAGAGGCACATCCATATGTTACCCTGATGCTTCCAACATGTCTTGTGTCCAGTGCTGGTGCTCTGGTCTTAAAAAAGTCACAGCAGAGCCAGCAGAAGCTCGAAGAAGGGAAAAGTAGCTCTGGGCAATGACCTCCAGGCAAATGATGAGGAAAAAGACATGAAAGAGATCATGTCTCATCCGAGCCATCATGAAGGTGTAGAAGTCCTTCTACAGGATGGATGAAGTGCCTGGACGAACTAATGGAAGAAAAGCTATTGAGGGCTCTTAAAAAAAAAAATTAATAAAAAATTATCTGCATCTTAGGAAATCCCAGAGCCATAAATCACTGGAGGCTGAGATAACACTGTGGGAAAATTTCTGTCTGCTTGATCTATTTTCACAGTCTTCCCCAGCCAGCCACTGCCGCTTCAAGCAGGGCACCGGGACAAGGGGACGCTTCTCAATCTGGCTGTTGCTTAAAACACAGGAGAAGTCCAAGAGCTATAATACAATTAATACAAAGAGGAATTGCTTGTGCAAAACTCTCATGTTACAACTTAAAAAACATGAAGAAAACATGAACTACTTCCAATTTGAGATCTGAAAGCTAGAAATTGGAAGGTCATAGAATCATAGAATGGTTTGTGTTGGAAGGACCTTAAAGATAATTTAGTTCCAACCCCCCTGCCATGGCAGGGACACCTCCCACCAGACCAGGTTGCTCAATGCTCCATCCAGCCTGGCCTTGAACAGGTCCCATTGCTGACATGTTAGGTGATGCCCAGTTCAGGGTAGGGGAGATTCCTGGCTCTGAGAAAAGGTTCCTGTCACATGGAAACATGTAACCTTCAAAATGTTTTCTTTCTCCAGAGGACAAGCATGAGGTACATCACAAGTGAATTGAGAGTTAACCTTGGGCAGCTCCTCACACCCACCTGCCCCATGCCTGGTGATGGAATTGGAGGTGTAAATGGGCTGTGATGAGATTACAACAGCTGAGGAGCCATTTGGTGCAGTGCCAGGAGTGAGGGGCTCTCAAGACTCTCTCCACCAGGCAGAGAGAGGAAATGGAGGTTGACTGGATCCCTACAGCCAGCCTCACCTACCAGCCCCAAGGCTGTGCATCCATACCCCAAGAGATGCTTGCCTTGGGTTTTACCACTATGCTCCTGACAGAGGCCAGTGGCAACTCTATGCCACAGCTGTGCAAGAAGACCAAGCACAGACCTTATGAAGGCTCAGCAGTAGCCCAGTGACCCTCTACCTGTATTCCTTTAATTTAAATTACTGCACTGGACACACACTCGAGCAGGATGCGATGGCGGGACTGAAAGAGCTGAACTTGCCGTTGCTGTCTTTGTTAAGAAAGTGGAGGACGAGGAGCACCACAGTCACCACTATCATCAGTGTCAGGCAGATGATGAGGATCACCTCCAGCCGGGAGAAGGAGCACTGGGACCTCTTCCTACACATGGTGGGGACACTGTGAAAGCAGAAAGGAGACTGTGGGGAAGGCAGGCAGGACAGCTCTGATGTTGGGCATGTCCCACCCACAGCAGCATATGGTACCCTCAAAGAACTGGTGATGATTTGTGCCAGCATCAGTGCAGGCAGCAGCAGTGATAAGGACGGGAAGTGGAGATTTATTTTTCATTCTGCTTAAGACAGCAAAAGTATATCTTCTGTGTGCAGCGATCACTCCCTATCACGAGGCCTGATAAGACAGGGTGTGCGATCCCGCATTTCCCAGGACACTTTGCTCGCTCTTTTGAAGAAATCTTATAAATAAGCCCCACAATCTTCCACCAGATCCTACATTCACTGAGGCCAAGGGAGATGCTGCAGCCTGAAGCCTCACAGCTTCTCTGTTGCTCGTGTGCTCACAGCACATCAGAAAATAATATTGCCACCATAATAAAGACCTATTTAGGAAACTCAGCATAAGAAAAGCATGGCCCATCATGTGTCCAAGAGCAGTGTTCTTATGCAAAAAGCAGTGGTTGTGACAGTCTTGTGTTCCAAGACCCTATGTATGGATGCCAGCTTTCTTCATCAAATGCAGAGCTCTTTGGGTTTAGCTTTTTAATTCCTCCTTGGACAGAGGTTTATTTGGGGTTAAAGATTAACAAGAAAAATTACTCAAAATACAGCTGTGGAAAAACATGCTGTTTCCCCCCCCGATAAAAGCTCTGATGACCTCTGATTTGTCTTGCTCTGGCAACTGAGCTTTGCATCAAGGGCTTCAATCTTGCCCAATGGGAAGTGCTGCTTGTAGCAAAGACGTGCCTTTTGCCCTTCCTGTAAGCATCTGTATAAGGTAGCCTTTAAAATAGCTTTGGTCATTTCTGCGTGTCCTTAGATGTGTCAGTAGATACAACCTACTGCAGATCCCTTTTCTCTGCCTGTGACCAAACCACATATCTGCTCCAAAGGATGAGTTTCTTGTTTAGAGCAGCAGAGGGTCTCCATCCATGGGGATGTCCCTGGCTTGCCTGGACACAGCCCCAAGCAGCCTGCATCAGCTATGATGTTCGACCTTCTGGGGCCTGTCTGACAGGGAAGGGTGGACATGCAATGAGAAAGGGAAGAGTGAGGCAGAGCCTGGAGGTAACATTTGCTTTATGGTGGGTCTGTCACAGGGCTTGGTGAAGCTCATGCCTTCAGTCTATTCCCCAGAGGTGATATGACCTGGAAACAATGAACTTGTGGAAAATAAATGCTGAAATGAGCATTTATGGTCTTGGAAAGGTTGCAATGAGAAACAGCAGCACCAGAGATAGAGATCCAAGTGGCCACCCAGACTGGCTATAGATGATCTTTCTTACCAGCTTCTTTTGCCATGGTAAGCTACGAAGTCAAGATCATTGCTGAATTCCACCAGGGAGAATTTTCTAGTGGCAACAAATCTAATATTATGGGTTTCCTTCCTCCCCTTTTGATTCTCCAAGCATGGCATTGGCAGCCAGTTGTGTGACACCACAACCCATCCAGATAATTGATATCACAGCACCAGACTTAAACACATCTGCATGATACACAATTATAGTTTTCTTTTTCCAACTGATTAAACTGCCAAAGTAATACTAAAAGAAGCAAACATTAGTCCTACCAAATCCCAGTGAAATCTCATGCAGACTTACCTGAGATCCCTCGTGTGCCCCAGTGGCTTGAGGAACGTCTCACAGCTCAAGATCTGTTTCAAGTTGAAGAGTTCAGCTTGAAAAATTATTGCTGTTATAGCCCTGTGAGCAAAGTGCTGTGCAAGATAAGAAGAAACCAATCGATAATTTTTACCACAAAAGGAGATGACAGGTTTTGTTTGCTTGTTTGTTTTTTCTCAGTGCATTTATGTTGAGTTATGAACAGCACCTATCTCACTAAAACTACCTTTCTGGGATTGCAGTGATCAACTCCAGTGCACCAGGAATTTGGGAACTGGGCTTTTTCCTTCCCCTTTGTTTCACCACAGCTTGACCAGCCTGTGGGGTGGCTGCTGCTTCCTGTCTAAGCTGTGTCTTCTCATCCTTATGGGAGATCAATCCTCAGGGTTTCCAAGCTCCACTAGAAGAACTTGAATATAGGATTGTATTTTAAGTGCAAAACCTACATTTTATTGATGTATTTTTGTTTGTTTAAAATTATAATTACTAAAAAACAGCTTTTCCCATGTTTTCCTTCTGAGTCCTAGATAGTTTGCAAAATGCATAAGTTCACCAGCTGCTAAAGCACGCTTTATCTAATGAGTTTGGACACTTTGCTCTTCTCAAACATGATGGGACCCACCACATCCCTCAGAGAGCAGCTACTTGCCCTTGCTGGCAGGGGGGATGAAAGACCCCATGAGCAACTCCCCTTTGCTTCCCTCAGCACCCATGTGTTTTGGTGGGAATTTAAGGCTGGAACAACCTCCAACAGTTTCCCTCCCACTCAGCTCCCAACAGACAAACATCTCAGTTTTCCTCTTTCATCACCACTTCTTTTGTGCACCCTAATCCAAGGGTTAATATTCCAGCTAGTGCCGAGCACACTCAGTCTGAGTCATCGCTACAAAGTCCTACTCAGTATCACCTTTCGACTCAGTGATTTTTGGACTAGCTGGTGGGGAGAAGTAAGATGTACTGATACATTATCTCCTTGCTGCAATACCGAAGGAACACTCTTGTCTCTGCCATTGATGGACAAACAATTTTATTTTACTGTATGGGCTGACAGGCATCTCTGGCCACCTCTGTGCTTTGGGCTGCAAGGTTGCTCCAAAGTCTGCACTGGCCTTGCAGGTAACTGAAGAGTTTCATTTGACAAGATCATGAGCAGTCAATCACTCTGCAGTCAGGGGAAAGGTCCTGAGATAGAGATGAGCCAGGAGGTGGTTGTGCGTTGGCATGAAGAGCAGAAGCTCTTCCTGAAGGCAGTTTATTTGCTAGATCATCATGAAAACTTAAGAAATTGAGTTTCAAAGGGGTGGTATAATGATGGTATGTCCTGCCAGTCTCACCCCATGAAATGCAAGGAACCAAGGAAAACATGTCACCATGGATCTATAACTCCAGAAAGTACAACCCAGCTGTTGCTGGGAATAGAGGAGGAAAAGGAAGTTTGATAGCAGCTCAAAATATGTTTTGGGGTGTGGTGGGTCTGGCTGAGCCAATTTTCCCCATAGCAACCCTCGTGGTGCAGTACTGGGAGCTAGAGGGTGTTGATAACACACCGTGTTGTGACTAGCAGCGCTCACACAGTACCAAGGCCCTTTCCAACATTCCCCCCAGTGGGATGGGGTGAGGGAGGGTGAAGATCTGCGAGGGGATACAACCTGAACAACTGACCCTAACTGACCAATAAGATATTCCATACCATATAATGTCAGCTCAACTATAAAGGGAGAGGGCAGGAGGAAGATGGGGGAAGACGCTTGTCCTCTGAGCAACTGCTCTACGTTCTGGAGCCTTGCTTCCCAGGACAGGGCCTGCGGATGGGAAGTAGAGAGTAACAGCTCTGTTTGCTTTTGCTTTGCGCATGTGGCCTTGGTTTTTTTTCCTGCTGTTCATTAAAACTCCTTTTTATCATAACCCACAGGTTCTTCCCATCTTATTCTCTCCCTGCTTGCCCTGCTAACGGAGGTGGGGGAGGGAGTGATAGAAAGGCTTGGTGGGCATCTGGCTCCCAGCCAAGGTAAACTCACCACATGGGGAATATCTTAAACATTTTCCTTTTAAAAAGACTGCTCAGTGAGATTATGGAGACTCACAGCTTCCTATCTTCTGCAGGTGGCATGACCATGTCCACCCCCCTGGCTCAGAACTGCAGAAACAATAAGCTTTTTAGTACAGAAAAGAGACTTTCTGGACTGCAAAGACCTCAGCTGAGGTGCTGAGGGCCTGATAAATCCCTCTGAACTCATTCCTGCCTGTGGAACTGCAACCCAGTGTCTCCAGAGAAGGTGGATTACCAAGATGGTGGCCAGGTAAGTGCTTATTGAGCACAGAAGTCATCACATGGCAGTGGAACAGGTACCCCAGAGCACCTCAGAGCCACTGCCAATCTAGTGAGGAACAACAACAAATTGGCTCAAAAGAGAAGTCCCAGAAATATTTCCAGAATTTCTCAGAGGAAACTCTCCCCACTGGCTTCTACACCTCATGGTCACCACATCAGACAGGTGACCAGCAGAATCACCTTGAGGAAGGACTGGAGGCATGATGCTTACCCCAAGGAGGCACACTGTAGCACCTGGCCCCAAAAATAACCCTCCATACCCTCCCTGGTACTGTCAGGGGCAGGATGCTCATGAATCTGCTCATTAACCACTGATGGTTGAGATCAGTAACCCTACAGATCCAGGATGGAAGGAAAGCAGAGCCTGGGAAGCAACAGTAGTCATGATTGGAGGAACCAGGAGATCCCTGAAATTATGCTCTATGTTGGGATGGGAGAAAATGTGGGATTTGAAAACGAGCACACACATCAAATGCTGGCAGACCAAGGAAAACCATTTCTTTTGTGAAGTCCTTGTCCGTGAATGCCTGGACAGCCTGGTCCTACACATCAGTCTGGGCTGGTATTGTGACGTAACATGTCAAGTTACCTTCTCATAAGATGAAAGGTTTCCAACTGATCATCCTCTTTCCCAAGACCAAGAGTCCTCCAACTTCTTCCCCTTCTCATTTTGCACTAAATACTAAAGAAAGTTGCATTTTATTCATATTTATCCTATGGAAAAATGGCCTCTACCCATCACTGCTGTCACACAAGACCCATTTGGACACTTCCCAAACACACCCAGTAACCACAAGCAGCACAGGAATTTAATTCTCAACATAGAGTGAATACTGCAGAGCACTTTGAGACAAGCCAGCAAAGCCCTTGCAAACCTACTTGGTTTGACACTACCACCCAACTGACTCATGGGAACGTTCAGCTGGTCTTAACTTCTCCTGGTGGATGTTCTTGATTTCCATCAAGGAAATCAAGGTACCAGGTTTAATTATGTGAAAATATTTGACCAGGAGCATTCAGAAGATGGTGGATCCTCTCACTGGGATTAAACAACACAAGTTTGGAACAACTTTTTAGGTAAACCATGTAAAGAGATCTCAGAGGATAAAATGATGGTATTTTTCCTTTCTTAAAAACATTTCATATGTTTGGAAAGTTACAAACATCTTGCTAGTGTACCTGTAATTAAAAAAACTTCTAAAGCTACTCATGATTAATGGATCCATCAAAGCAACAGAGCAAAGCTGGGAGTAGGAAACCAAATAAACACTGATTTGCAATTATACTTTTCCTTATACAGTGAAGGTTGTGCTTCCAAATCATTAAGAAAGGGGGCTTGAACCTCCTCAAGATATAACCCTTTAGGAAAAAAAAGTAAATTTAGCAAATTTGCTTTAAAATGTAAACCAATGAGGCATTTGCTTCCCTTTCTGCTCCTCATTTTTCACCTTCTCAACCCTCCAGAGCAAGACCAGATCATTTCAGAGAATTGACCCTTTCCTCCACCATCCACAGTTTGCTTTAAAACCAACCTGTGCACACCCAGCACTTCCTGGTCTCTCAGAGAGCTCACTTTGTGCAAGCCATCAAAGCTGGGACGAGAGAAAACTAAGCTCTTCCCTTATAAGTGCATAGGAGACCATGATCTTTGCCACAAGCCTGAAACGAAATCCCTCCATTCTGGTCTCCCAACGTCCACGTACAGGGGCAATGGAGGAAATCACAAAAGAGGCACAGAGGGAAAGTACATGTGGGACACCAAGAACTTCCCACCTGCCCTTGGTCTTCCAGGTGCTCTTCCCATGGAGAGCTCAAATTTAAGAAGGTCACAGAAGAGACTGAATAAAAAAAGTACTTATCCATTTGATTGACAGGCCAGAGACATCTCAGCATGAATAGCCCAAAACCAAAACGCACGCTCAATTGTTATAAATAAACCCTCATTTTCTACCAACAGGTCCAGCCCCATGTTTGAGGTGAAGCACCCACTGATTTGTGCTTGAAAAACACAGCTGCCTTGTATGTGTCTGTCTGCTGGACAAGGTTGTGGGGGTCTTGAAAATCTTCAAAAGGCCCTCCTTGAGCTTCACACAAGTTCTGCTACCTTTCTGCTAATTAAACTCATTAAAAAAGGAATCACAGAATCACAGGTGTCCAGGAAGAGTTCCACCAGCTGGTATAACTCATTGCAAACACGTTAGAAGAGGACAGAGCTACTGTGTCATCTGGCTGAATTTTTGGTTGCTTCTGCTGGGAAGCAGGAGTTAAAAAAAAGAGCTCATTGCTTCACCCAGGCTGTTCTTGATTACACCGGAACATTTTATGTCACCATGAAACCAGAAAGTCTGGCTGGATTTCTGGAGCTGCTAAAATTGGCTGCATCAACTCTGTTTTTCTTGAGGGACAAATCTATTTTTTTCCCCCAAAGCCGCTACATATACCCCATGGTGGTGAGCAATTCTCCAGCTAGGTCAAGCACATCACAGGCCTCATCACTTGGGGGAAGGATGGAAACCTCAACTGAAGCCTATTTTCTGGACCATGGCCAGTTCCTGAGCAGAAAATTGAAACAATCATCATCTCAACATTAACTTTACAGACCCAAGATGTTCACCAAAGCCTGAGATCCTGGACACGAGGAGGGAAAAGTGATTATGAGTCCTCTTAGATAATGTTGTTTATTTAATAAAGAATGGCCAAAGTCTTTTTTACATCAACAGAGGAGGATCCCGATGGCAGGAGATGTTTCTGCACAGAGCCGTCAGCAAAAAGCTGCTCTGGCTTTGGCAATGACACACTGGGGAGAGATACACCACAATGGGGATTTTCTTCCCCACCTTTCCTGGTCAAAATGCTCATATGCCTGCTCCAAGCAGCAGGTAGCTCTGTTGGGTGAAGGGCTGAAGTCATAGACATGATTGCTGTGCTCGAGTACAGTCCCATAACCAAGCATGCACATAGAAGCACCAAGCAGTAGCATAAGATCTCTGTTGGGTTCAACAGGAGCTTCAGCTGTGGATGTGCCTCTTGCCTGCTCACAGGAGCTATCTGAGCTTGGGTTTGAGTGACATAATGAAACCTGGCCATAAATACATCACTCAAGCTCAGGACCCTTTTCTGTGGATACAGGTGAAACATAAAACCAATGGACAAGCAAGAGGAGGACAAAAGTGCTGAATGGACAGAAAACCAGAAAACAGCAGGATGCGGCATTTGAGTATTTGCTGCTTATCAGGAGACACCACGTTGTGGAAATGCTGTGGATGAAAGCTGCTCCTGGTAGCAGAATCAGACCAATTTGTGGTGTTAAATGATGACTTTCCTGCTGGACAATACAGCTGGGAGCACGCATGGAAAGTTTAGGAAGGGCAGGTTGAACAGAGAGAAGAGCTTTTGCAAAGGTAGCAAACCTGGAAGAATTATGGTTTCTGAACTCAACTCATGTGCAGATCACTGAGGAATTCACTGCCTTTCTCTTCCCGTTTGGAAGAGAGAGCATCTGTCATTCTTCCAGTGACCAGCCTAGCCCTCATTCTTGACAGGATGTACAGGGGGTAGACAGGAGCAGATGTGGAAAGCACCATGTTTTCATTTCCCTGAAGAGTAGCACAAGCTGAACTACAAGCAGGGCACTAGAGCAAGCACCAAAGCCTCTGCCAAATACATGAAAAGCAACCTGGCTGCCAGATGAAACAGAAAGAATAAAAAAATCACCTTGGAGGGAGAGCTGAAGCTCCTTCATCTGGCATGTGCCACAGCCACAGGCAACTGCAGTGAAACCCAAGCAGAAGTGATTATTAGTTGAGTTAGGGAGTATGTTGGCCAAAAGTCATCCAGAGCATGATAAATTGGTCCAAAGGAGAGACCCTTCAGCCCTGCGGCTGCTTTGCAAAGCCCAGGAAGGGTGATGCATTAAAGCATCACGTGGGCAAAAGCTGGGCCTGAGTGAATTAGTGTTACCTTCTCAGGGGGTGAAGGTACCCTGAGGGAAAGCTCTTGCAGCAAGTTAGCCCTGTCATGGTAAAGGGGATGGGACCAACTCCAAAGTGGATGGACCCCATGGTACTACCTGGAGGGTTGTCCCCGTCATCAGAGAGGGGTGATCAAGGGAAACATCCTTGTTTTAACAGAGTTCTTTTGAGAGCAAAACTGATCAAGAGATTTCCAAGTCTAAGCTGGCTTAGGAGCACAGGAGACCACAGAAGAGACGCTACAGCAGCCAATTTTGGCTTCAGGCTATCATGTCTCTGCCAAAGCACATTCCTCCAAGTTTAACCCATTCCCCCTTCACCAACCTGCAACAAGACCACAATGTGGCTGGACACCTTTGGAAGCATTTCTTGAAAAACAAAACACTTTGGTGACACCATCATCTTCATTTGCACCCAAACCAGCATTTCTCAGGGTCGGTCTCAGGCCCTGGCTGAATGTTTTGCACAGCAGCAGCCCCGCTCATATGGCGCTTACCTGGGATGCAGAAGGGCATGGGGAAAGCATTGCTCCAAGGAAGAGCCATATAGCTGAAGAGCTCTGGCAGAAGATTGGGAAAACCTGGAGACTGAAAAACAGCAATGCAGAATTGGGCAGATCCTTCCTAAGGTAACTCCTGCTAGCATTTCTGGGCAAAAAATGGGTAGAAAGTGAGTAAGGTGGGTTGCTCTATGCCCACCCATGCCTACATGCCAACCACGCCAGCAAGAGTAACCACCACATCCAAGATGCTACTGCTGAAAACCACCTGCAGTCAAGCTGAGTGATTCCCGCCTGCTGCCAAACCTTGCCAGAAGTGCTTATTTATCCAAATGAGACTGAAGAATAGGTGTTGTGCTCAAATCTTGGTGCTCACCCACATTCCCTGCCAAGCCTACAGTGCACACAGACAACCAGTGGCAGAAAGGACATTATAAGGAGGCACTAGTGCTGGAAAATTGATGTTAATCTTCTGCAAGGAAGATGTGTGTTCCTGTCAGGTGACAGAGGAGATGGGTGGCCACCATGCTGTGTGACTTTGCTTTGGTTGCCTGGCTGTGGAAGGAGTCCACATTTCATAAGAAATGGTCAAAAAGAAGTCATAAATCCTTCCAGCAAAAAAACCCCCTCTGCCAGTACTTACTGAATTGGAGGAGAAAAGTTCCTAAACCAGGAACTCATGGTGGCTTGTCTTCAGGAACCACTCTGATAGCCCAACACCAGAAGAAGGATTAGACAATGGGCAATACATTGAGCTGCCCCCTCCATAAAAGCAGGAGGGGAGAAGGCTGATAGATCTTTTGAAAGGGGTTGTTGCATTCGTTTGGCTTGTGCTCCTCAAAAACCTCCCATTTCTGTATTTTGAGAGCTTAAAATTTTCCCCACCTGAAAGGACTAAAAAGCTATATCAAGATGGATCTCAGCAACATCAAAGTCCACCCTCCTGGCAAAGATCTTGGTTTCTGTTTGTCTAGGACTCAGATAATTGCCAGGTCCTTCTCTACCTTAAGCTGTCCTTTTCCAGCCTTCCGGTGGAGATCCCTCTTTCAAATTTCAACCTCCTGCAATCTGCACTGGACAACATGTTAAGGCTTACACATCAACACACAAGCAAGAATTCTGTCCGTCCTCCTACAGATACCCTCAAATGGAACAACTCAATGTTCGATTACAAGTCAAAAGATGGTTTTACCGGCACAACACAGGAAGAGCCACTAGTTCTGTTTACTTCAATCAAGACAGGACAACACTGGATCTTAGCTCTTTTAGAATCACAGAATTATAAATCATTTTGGTTGAAAAAGACCTTTAAGATCATTGAGTCCAACCATTAACCCAGCACTGCCAGGTCACCACTAAACCATGTCCCTCAGCATCACATCTACACAGCTTTGAAACCCTCCAGGGATGGGGACTCCATCACTACCCAGGGCAGCCTGGGCCTGCCCCTGACAACACTTTCAGGGAAGATATGTTTCCCAATATCCAACCTAAACCTCCCCTGATGCAACTTGAGGCCATTTCCTCTTGTCCTGTTGCTTATTCCTTAGAAGATGAGACCAATCCCCAACCTGGTTCCAACCTCTTTTAAGGGAGTTGTGGAGAGTGAGAAGGTCTCCCCTGAACCTCCTTTTCTCCAGGCTCAACAACCCCAGGTCCCTCAGCCGCTCCTCACAAGACTTGTTGTGCTCTAGACCCTTCCCCAGCTTTGTTGCCCTTCTTTGGATCCGCTCCAGCCCCCCAGTGTCTTTCTTAGAATGAGGGGCCCAAATCTGAATCCAGGATTTGAGGTGTGACCTCCCCAGTGCTGAGTCCAGGGGGATGATCCCTGCCCTGTATCACACTGGCCCCACTAGTGCTGATCCAAGCCAGGATGTTGGTGGCCTTCTTGGCCACCTGGGTGCATGCTGTCTCATCTTCAGCTGCCTGTCAACCAACACCCCCAGGTCTTTTTTTGCTGGGCAGTTTACAGCCACTCTTCCCTCAGCCTGAAGCATTGCAGGTGGTTGTTGTGATCCAAGTGACAGCCAAGTTTCCTGTGCTCACCTCTCTGATGGGTACCAAGGTAAGGGTCCTTGTGTGTCCAAGCAGCACAAGCTTCACTACCCAAGCAGATGCACACAATGCACCTGTGCCCCGAGGGCAAAGGGGTGATGTACATGGTGGTTCAGGTTTGCCCCTGGAAGTTGCCCAAGGATCTCACCCTAGAAATACAAAGTATAAAAAGCAAGTGTGGTGTTAAAAATCTCCAGGAGACCACCACCACCCCTTGGCTACGTTTCTACAGGTATTGAAGGCCAAAGAACCACTGTAGATGTACTATACCTGAGTGGTTTGGGGAGAAACACAGCTGAAGTGCTCAACTATGGGAAATTTGGGATCCCCATCATTACTGCAATGTTAAACAATGAGCAGTTGCACTCCTTGCACTAATCCCTGCAGCATTAAGAGCCATCACAAGCCATCAACCATCTTCAAAAGATGGTGCTGCCAAGCAGGTATTCGCAGGGAAGAACAAGGCAGCATAAGCACCACAGCCTGGAGTTCACACTGATGCACAGCGGCTTTGCCCTGTATCCCAGCATGGTGGGGGTTGGAAGGGACCTCTAAGTTCATCTAGTCCCAATCTACTCCCTCACTCCTCAAGACAGCATGTTCAACCAAAGCAGTGCTCGGCCATGAAGAAAACACCATGTCCAGCAAGATCCATGCAGTAAGTCAGACACTAGAATGCAGAATTCAGCAGATTCCATTTAATGTCATGTGCATACATCCATACATTTACTTATGTCAATGGTTTTGATGTGCGTGACGCCAGGTCTTGAAAAATCTACTCCTTCAGTTACATCTGCAAAGTGGCAGAAGTAACACCCCAGCCATTCTTCAAGGTTTTGGCTGAGGAATAGGGCCGAGAACTCAAGATAAACCACCCTCCAAAATCAAGATGAGAAGAAATGATGTTTTCACCACCACATACTTACAGAAATTTCATTTTGGGGGATTTTTTTGTTGCAGTTAAGCAGCAGAACTGATGGATCCTGCAGCCATGGGTACTGACGCTGCAACGTGTTCCATCCCAGCAGTTTGGGGGGTAGATTTTTCAAGCCCTGGTGATGGCTCCCAGGAAGGCTCCTCCACACCCACTCCCACATGAGCAGCAACTATTGCATAGCATTTGGTTCAGATAAGGCACCATTTTGCCCAACGCGAACAGCAAACTCGCAATCAACACGGTTTCCATACAGTCCAGATCAGGATGGCTGACAGTGCAATAACACGGAAAAATTCAAGGCAAGGTTTGCATGAATAAACCTGGCTTTAAATTTAAATTTCATATTAAGAAGATAAAGGAAACTACCTTTTTCAAAAGCCTTTTTATTTTCCTTCACCGCTGTTGTTTTACAATACAAATATCACCTTGTGAATACACTAAAAAAACCCCAAACCTACAGAAGATAACTCTGTTTCACATAAAATACAGAATGGATATATATATATTTATATATTTTTTTTTCTCTTCTTAATTCTTTTTTTTAAAAAAAACTTTTGTTTTTTTGTTCTGCACATTGGCAAGTCTAGGAGAGAATGAGTTCCCCGAACATACACTATGTATGGTAGGAGCGAGACCTATCATCACATGCAGTTTCTGCACCCATCTTTTAAAGAAATAAAGTATCTTGGTTGTTTTTCCAACAACACTTCAAGATGGGATGATCATTCACTCAGTGATTATTTATAAAATTCTTTAAAAACAGGAATTCATGGCTGTTTTTTCTTGGTTTAAAAGACAGCTACAATAAAGTGATGCCTTTTAGCTTGACCTGCCCACAATATGTGAGCGAGGCCAGACCCTTTTTTTTGGTATTTGTTTTCCCACCACACACACACGGTGATTTCCACCTTAGAAGCAAAATTTCCAGTTTAATTTAGCTAGAAATGCAAAACATTACTCATTATACAGTATATATAATTCTGCTTTCATGGAACACTTTATTTTAAATAAAAACATCGAAGACTGCCTACTGACCATACAATCAAGACGAGAAAGGCACTAGAAACATAGACAAATTCTCTCTCTCCCAAGAAGCGTTTTTCTTTAAATTTTAACTCTCTTTTATTCTCTGACAGGTAAAAATCTTTTTAAATTTCATTTTCATACACATTTTGAAAAATAAAGTTAGGAAATACTTAGAAAATAAGTTTACAATATTTTTTTATTATTTTTTTTTTCCCCCCTCACTTTTTGACACAGTCACTGCAGCTTCTACAAAATCAAGATTACCAAACCTTTCTGTGTCTTATCACCTTATTCGTAGCGCAGCACAACAGGTAGAAAGATTTCTCGATTTTTTTTACCCAAGGCAGGTATTTAGAAACCTTCATATAAGTCATTTGCTAGAAAATGGCTTACAGCCCAATCTTTGGGGCAAGAGATATATGAAAAGTAAGTTTTCCCAAGAAAATAATAGGCTTTATTCCCAGAACATGACTGGAAAGACCAGAACTTATGATATAAAAACTTTCAGTTATGCTGTCACATCAAAAAGGAACGTGGTAATGGGGAAACGTAAATCCCAAATCGATTAACAAGAAATGTATAAGAGTGCATGGTAAGTTAAATTCTCTTTATTGTCGTCCAACGCAGATCCTTTGGAGAGAAAAAAAGATCACAGTGCTTACCAGGTAACTGAACAGGTTAAGTCAAGGGGGTTGTTAAAAGAAAGGGTTAGGGAGCAGTTGATTTTTTTTATGGCATCTTCTCATACAGAGTTCCTAGAACTTGGGACAGGTCCTTTCCCCCCCAGGCTGTCTGTTGACACATTGTTATGTGTCGTTCACCAGACGGCTGTATTTCACCGGCCTGCCCCGGTGCAGCACCGGCCAGGGAAAGGGCCAGTGGTAGGAGCGAGGTACAATTCCTTGGACATTCTTTTCAAAGTACTGGAAGGGCTTGTACCACCAGACCCTCGCAAGGAGGTTGGTTTGGGAAGCTTCTTTTAGCACCTGCACAAAAACAATCAGAAAAAAGAGAATTAGAAAAGAGAATGTTGTCTACTTGCACAAATTCACCGCACAATGCTTGCTACCTGGAAAGCTGCCCAGTAGAAAGGGATCTGGGGGTGCTGGTTGACAGCCAACTGAACATGAACCAGTATGTACCCAGGTGGCCAAGAAGGCCACCAACATCCTGACTTGGATCAGCACTAGTGTGGCCAGCAGGACTAGGGCAAGGATTGTCCCCCTGGACTTGGCACTGGGGAGATCACACCTCAAATCCTGGGTTCAGATTTGGGCCCCTCACTCCAAGGAGGACATTGAGGGGCTGGAGCAAGTCCAGAGAAGGGCAACAAAGCTGGGGAAGGGTCTAGAGCACAAGTCTTGTGAGGAGAGGCTGAGGGACCTGGGGTTGTTGAGCCTGGAGAAAAGGAGGTTCAGGGGAGACCTTCTCACTCTCCACAACTCCCTTAAAAGAGGTTGGAACCAGGCTGGGGATTGGTCTCTTTTCCCAAGGAATAAGCAACAGGACAAGAGGAAATGGCCTCAGGTTGCATCAGGGGAGGTTTAGGTTGGATATTAGGAAAAATTTCTCTATTGAAAGAATGGTCAAGCCCTGGTACAGGCTGCTCAAGGCAGTGGTGGAGACACCATCCCTGGAGGTGTTCAAAAAATATGTAGACATGGCACTTCGGGACACAATTTAGTGGTCATGGTAGTGTTGGGTTGATGGTTGGACTTGATGATCTTAGAGGTCTTTTCCAACCTTAATGGTTCCATGATTCTACCATTCATCAGTGGTGTCTTGCTTACAGCTGCTTCCAAAAACCTCTTGATATCTAGAAATACCTCCCAAATAGATCCACATGAACTAAGATAAAGAGGAGCCAAGCTATTTTTCCACAGCCTTCCTGTGCACACCAAGCACTGCTCCCAAATGAGGCTCATCCTTGTTTTCAAGACCTCAGCTCTTCAATGGTCCCATAGAAAAAGAATGAATAGCCCAAAAGATCATTTTCTCTTATTTGGGAATAAAATAACCTAACCCAAAGAACAACTGCTTCCATAAGTATCTCTGAAATTACACGTGGCTAAAGAATCATGCCAGAGCCTGGCCATGTGCCTACAGAGCAGTGAGCAAGGCATGGCTCAACCCAGCTGGAGGAGGTAACCAACCCCACCCTGCCCTACCCTACCCTTCATGTGCTCTCAAACCGTCCCCATCCAGCCTGTGCTTCTTCAGCCATGAGCAAGCCACAGCTGAGACACCAAGAGAAAGCAGACACCAAGAGAGTTATCTCCAACTACCCTGGCAACACATTTTCAGCACCAGAGCAGGGAGGGGTTGTATCAGCCAACCGTGAAGCTGAAGCACAGGGCTCACTAAGCTTTCCTTCCATGTCATAAACTCTTGTGTAAAATAAATCCACTTTAGCCCTTTAAGGTCGGACACAAGCCACAGCCCTCTGAACATGGAGCAGCATCAGGGAGGAGAGGCTAGGACACAAATGTGTGCTCAGGTAAGGATCCACAGATGGGCATTTCCCAATGCCAATCTCAGCAGCTTAAGGAAGCAATGTTCAGCCAACTTCTGAGTCACATCATGGAGCAAACCAGCTGCATCTCCATAAAGTAAGGCAAAGGGCTTTTGTGAAGCAAGTCTTGTTAGCAGTCAAGGCAATCCTGACTCTGTAGCTTCCAGCTTGGAAGTGCAGCCACTCAGCACCATTGTTTTGAAAGAGCCCAGGAGTAAATTCAAAGTGTGGAAGTCAGGCTGGTGGTGTGTGACAAGATCTACGAAGTCTGGACACAGACTGATATGGAACACATCACTTCCCAAACTGACTGAACATAAAAGAGACTTCTTTGCAATTAGGCACTGACTGTGATGCAGTGCTTCAAGTAGCATCAAAACTGCTGGAATAATACAGCATGGTAGCTAGAAGACCTTGATAGATTCTACAAATCTGTACCATCACAATATTAACTCATTTCTTATCATCACACTAGGTCTTTCTTAAACATATTTCACTGGAGTCATATGCAACAGATCAGCAAAATATCTTTCTCTACATTGCACAGAAAGTATTTGGACACCAATTTGCTATTACAGACCTACAAGTTCATTTAGACTTCTTCATTTTACCTTTGAATCATCTACCACTGCTCTCTGGTTAAGTCTTACAAGCCATGCTTTGCCCTTTCCCACCAAGTGCTGTGTCTCCTCCTCGTTCTCAGTATTTTCCTCATCACCGTATTTTTCATGCCTTCCCAGATACCGGCCTTAGGACAGAAGCAGCTTGTTCTTTGTTGCACTATTCTTCAAAAGGAAAACATTTCCCTTGGTCAGGGGAACTTACCACCACTTGAAACACTTTGAAAAACTGAATGAGGCCTCAGACTATTCTTCAAGAGACCTGTCATCCAACTAAAGCCACAGAATACAATGAAAATCCAGTTGGCTTCAATAACAAGAGGAAAAAAAATAACAAGGCAACCCCCCCCCCCCCGACATCTAAATGGTTTGCTCTGCTATCACAAAACTGGCCAACTGGCCCAAATTCAGAAGGACTTCAAAAACTGAGGTTACACAGTGGAAGCAGAGAGGCCTGCCTGCCTGTGGGTAGACCTTCAGATATTTTTATGGTCAAGATACAAGATGAACCCAGCTGATGATGCCTCTGTCTTTCCTGCAAACCCGATGTTTGTGGATGCTCCACAAGACACGGGTGAGTCCACTCCTACCCTTGCAAGAAGGCTCAATGCAAAGTGTGGATATTCACCCACCACCATGCTACAGCAAGCAGAGCCACACGGATCCAAAGACGGGGAGCAACTCACTTGCTGGTTGGCCATTGTGTGATACCACCAGAAAAGTCTTGTAGTGATGTAATAAGCCACCACCACGTCCACAGTGTAGTGGTCATGAGCAAGGAGGATGCAAAACATCCCAACCATGCTGAGCGCCCAGCAAAGCCAGTGATACCACCAGAGTCGCCGTGGGGAATCTGGAAAGAAGCACAAGCAGCGATTATCTCAGAGCATAACATTATCGGCATGCAAGACTATTGCTGTCATCAGCAGAGGCCACGGACTGTGATCCTGGGTAGGTAGTGCCATGCCTCCATGAAAATTAAGAGCAGGATTGCAGAGATTACAAAATAAGTATAAATCCCTCAAGGTCTAGATTAAAATTGTACTCAGGGGTGATCAGATCTTGAAAAATAGAAAGGTTATGAAATCTTTGCTTAGTTCAGGCATCTACATGGTGAAGTGTTTTAGTTTGTCTCCAAAGATTTCTTTTTCAGTAAGCCCTATGTCTTGAAGTTCTATTTGTTTGATTTAACTGAAAATATGTTTTTCCTTTAACTGTATTTATCAATCAGTACAATAATTCTTCAATTAGTGAGGAATGACACAACAGGAAATTAAGCAACAGACGTACACTCTTTGATAAATAAGTACGTGAGAG
Source organism: Brachypteracias leptosomus (assembly GCA_013401335.1). Lineage (NCBI taxonomy): Eukaryota > Metazoa > Chordata > Aves > Coraciiformes > Brachypteraciidae > Brachypteracias > Brachypteracias leptosomus. The sequence goes on from VYZX01033440.1 coordinate 42,417, forward strand.
TTAATATGACGGTGTGACCGCTGTACAGGTAGTCGCCGCACATGTTGTGGGATCCTGTGATGGACAATCCTCCGCCAGCAATCAATTTCATTATCCTTCGCAGATGAGATTCCCAGTCTCCAAAAAGCTGGCAGAAGAGAAAAACACAAAAGCACGGTAAAATATCAGTGCTGACCTTCCAGACCTTGAAGCAATGGCATTAGTCAGCAAAACTCTGCCTTTCGGGTCTTCTCTCTTCTTGCTTTGACACACAAGATGGATCAGTAAACCCACAGCCTTCCAAAAGCTAGCAGAACATTTCTAGAGGGAAAAAGACTGGAAATGAAACATGGGTTTATTTATTTTTTAGTGATGCTTTGCATCTATTATAGCTCACAATCATGGGAGCACAGGCCATATGCACCTTCAGCTGTTCGTCTAAATAACATTTTATTTGAAGTATTCAATGTATGAAGAAATCAAGCAAGTTGTTACAATTCCCCTATAAATACTATGTTCCAAAGGGCTGCTGCTTTTTCCTACACTCATAATATAGATGGAAAAGGTATGGAAAAAAGGCAAATTTATTTACACATGTATTTGTGCATGTATATATGGGGCCTACAAGAAAGCTGGGGAGGGATGTTTCATGTGGTCTTATAGTGATGGGTAGGAAATAGATGATCTTTTGAGGTCCTTTCCAACCCAAACCATTCTATGATAGGATGAGGGGCAATGGCTTCAAACTGGAAGAGGATAAAGCTGGATTAGAAATTAGGAAGAAGTTTTTCACTGTGAGGGTGGTGAGACATTGGAACAGGTTGCCCAGGGGGGTTGTGGATGCTCCATCACTGCATTCAAGATGTGTTCAGGACCAGACTGAATGGTTTGAGCAACGTGTTCTAGTGGCAGGTGTCCCTGCCCCTAGCAGGGGGGTTGAACTAGACGATCTTTATGGTCCCCTTCTAACCCAAACCATTTTATGATTCTATTTGTCTAAAACCCCTTTACACCGGGTCACCTCCAGTTGAAATTAAAAAAAATAGCAAATTTTCAAAGAAAAGAAGTAGTCCAAAAGTGATTAAATTTCTTTCAGTGGCTGCACTTATGGAAAAAAAGATAGGCGAGCAAAAATTGGTTTCTGTATTATTTATAAGTACTTAACTGCTGCTACCATGTAAAGGTGAACCTTTCTCCCAGGTCTAATTGGCAGCCTTTGCTGTTCATGGCTGTGCAGGAAAATGGGAAGGTTCAAGCAGAGCTAATGGTACCAGGTATCATTTTATTTATTCTATTCTTGCACTGGGATCTACAATGGGTGTGTGTACGGATAGATAGATAGATAGATAGAATGAACCTTGTATATATACAGTTGAAAATATCTATACTCTTGGAAAACCTACGACTTCTGTAACACAACCTCAAAAAATCCAGAAAAAAGGAATTTAAAATATTTCCAGCTATAGCTCAAATTTTCTCATGTTCTCTAAACATCTGCTTTTCGTCCTCTTCAAGAGGCAACACACTCTAAAATAAATCAACCATAATTTAATCCATCTTGTTTGTAACAGTGCAGGGTCTACAGATGATAATCCAAGAGAAATCAGAGTGAACTGCCCAAACTGTATGTCCAGCTGCCAAAACCCAGACCCAACACACAGAAGAGAAGATCTCCCTCCAAACTCTACAGCCTCCCACCTCCCCACCTTGGAAACTCTTCAAAATTGTTTCTTTTCATGCACGTTTCAAAAGAAACATGCATGGTGTCAGAGAATGGTGCCAAACTTCTGCGTTGCCTTTAACTCGCACAATCCATGCTAGCAACAGGGACATTCCTCCACACCTGAAAGATTTGCTTTGTCCCATCTCTATGCCACGATGCTGGCTCAGAGGGTATTTGTAGTGGGTCTGTCTGAGCTATTTTCCCCATACAGCCCTCATGCAGCAGTACTAGGACCCAGAGAGTGTTGATAACACACACTCTTGTTATGACTATCAGTGCCCACATGGCACCAAAGGTACGGGGGGGGAGCAAGATCTGGGAGGGGATACAACCTGGACAGCTGACCCGAGCTGACCAATAGGATATTCCATACCATATGACGTCAGCTCAACTATAAAGGAAGGAGGATGGGGGGGATTCGGGGGAAGACGTTTGTCCTCCGAGCAACCGGTACGCGTTCTGGAGCCCTGCTTCCCGGGACAGGCCCGACACCGCCTGCGGATGGGCAGTAGAGAGTAACGGCTTTGTTGCTTTTGCTTCGCGTGCGCGCGACCTTGCTTTCTCTGCTGCTTATTAAAACTGCTTCTTATCATAACCCACAGGTTCTTCTTTTCCATCTTACTCTCTCCCTGCTTGCCTTGCTGACGAAGGTTTGGGGTGTGGGGGAGGGAGTGATAGAGGGACTAGGGGTGGGCACCGGGCACCCAGCCAGGGTAAACCCACCACAGTATTCCTAAAAAAACTGTGGAACCCAAGAGGAAGCAGGAGCCATCTGACCTCAAAGGAGCAGGACTAATGGATCAATGCACGTGACTGTACGCCTGCTGCATACTTACCTCATTTTATAAGGTTTGAAAATCCATGGTAACCATTTAACAGCCAGAAGGAAACACAGATCCCCCTATCTGGGAATATTTTTATTTTCTTTTAAATCTCCGTCTTGCTTTAAGAAGCAGAAATTATTAATTTCTGACAGATTTAAACAGGAACTTTGCAGTAATCATAGAATCATTTTGGTTGGAGGAGACCTTTAAGATCATTGGGTCCAACCATTAACCCAGCACTGCCAGATAACCACTAAACCATGTCCCTCAGCATCACATCTACATAGCTTTGAAACCCCTCCAGGGATGGGGACTCCACTACTGCTGAGGGCAGCCTGGGCTCGCCCCTGACAACACTTTCAGGGAAGATATTTTTCCTAATATCCAACCTAAACCTCCCCTGGTGCAACCTGAAGCCATTTCCTCTTGTCCTATCGCTTGTTCCTTGGGAGAAGAGACTGACTGCACTTGGCTCCAACCTCCTTTCAGGGAATTGTTGAGGGCTAAAAGGTCTCCCCTGAGCCTCCTTTTCTCCAGGCTCAACAACCCCAGGTCCCTCAGCCGCTCCTCACAAGACTTGTTGTGCTCTAGACCCTTCCCCAGCTTTGTTGCCCTTCTTTGGACCCACTCCAGCCCCCCAGTGTCTTTCTTAGAATGAGGGGCCCAAATCTGAATCCAGGATTTGAGGTGTGACCTCCCCAGTGCTGAGTCCAGGGGGATGATCCCTGTCCTAGTCCTGCTGGCCACACTAGTGCTGATCCAAGCCAGGATGTTGGTGGCCTTCTTGGCCACCTGGGCGCACGCTGTCTCATCTTCAGCTACCTGTCGACCAACACCCCCAGGTCCTTTTCTGCTGGGCAGTTTACAGCTGCTCTTCCCTCAGCCTGGAGCATTGCAGGTGGTTGTTGTGACCCAAGAGCAGGACGCAGCACTTGGCCTTGGTGAACCACATCCCACTGGTTTCCTGCTAACAGTTCCTTACAAAACATTAAAATGCTCCACAAAGCCCATGAAAGTTTCACAATCATATATAACTCAAAAAGGTGCTGAGAGGTTATTCTTTTCCCACCAGTATATTTATAGCTTTCAAGAAAGCCCAGCTAATCCTCAGCCATATCAGGGCAACAGAAGAGCACGACATGGGCTTGAATAACAAGACAGACTTGCCAATGCTGTATATTTCCCCAACTGGCAGATTTACTCACTTCAGCCCACAAATACCTGTGTTTGTTCTTGTTTAAACTCCTAAACGTCTGACTGATCAAATACAAAGTCGACTCCTCTCTCACTAGCTTCTCTTGGCAAAAGACCTTGGTCCCTCAAAAAGCCAAGTGTGTCTTGGCAAATGCTCTGCCTGTCAAACAATCGCTATTAGGGCAGTTGTTGGCTTCATTTCCCCAAGGAATCAAAGCGTTTTGGCTTAGTACATACCAGCCATCCTCACCAAAACAGTGACAGCATGTGTACCAAGACAAACTAGGATTTTCCTACCTGGCATCTATGGCTGTGCACACAAAGCTGCTGCACTGGGCGTGCAGGAGATACTTCACAGAAATTGCTTTTTTTCCCCCCTCTCTTTCTCCTGCTTAAATCAAGTTATAGCACAAACAAGCCCAGGAGGGGACTAGATGATCCTTGAGATCCCTTCCAACACAAACTACCCTATGATTCTATATGATTTTGATACCACAGGCAGCACAGTACAGCAAGGACCACGCTTACACCAATGCTTGTGTGATAGATGGACGCAGTGCCACCATCCCTGTCCCCTCTCCATCCTGAGTCACTTCAGGGCTGACTACAAGGGTCTGGCCTAAGCACCTCTGCCTCAGTAGCTTGGTTTCAGCCACAGCTGTCGCAAGCCCACTTTATTCCTTGGCACGACGAACAGTAGTCAGTGCTAGACTGGGGAGGAGGTGGCAAGTCCTTGTGTTAACACAAGCACAAAAATAAATGAGGGGACAAATGGCTGCAAAGGAGACAGAGCTTCACCAGCCTTAGAAAAATCTCTTTGGGCCATTTTCAAATAAAAATCTACTTGGATTTGGGTGCATTAGGAAGAGTGTGGCCAGCAGGTTGAGGAAAGTTCTGCTGCTCTATTCTGCCCTGGTGAGGCCACATCTGGAGTACTGTGTCCAGTGCTGGGCTCCCAAGTTCAAAAGAGAGAAGGAACTATGGCGAGAGTCCAGCAGAGGCTATGAAGATGCTAAGGGGATTGGAGCATCTCTGTGAGCCCTGTCCTCCTGGGGCTGTTTAGCCTGGAGAAGAGAAGGTTGAGAGGGGATCTGATCAATAGCTAAAGGGAGGGGGTCAAGAGGATGAGGCCAGACTCTTTTCAGTGGTGCCCAGCGATAGGATAAGAGACAACAGGCAGGCACAAACTGGAATCCAGAAGGTTCCATCTCAATATGAGTAAAAACTTAATTGCTGTGAGGGTACCAGAGCCTGGCCCAGGCTGCCCAGAGAGGTTGTGGAGTCTCCTTCTCTGGAGAGACTCTAAACCTGCCTGGACATGACCTTGGGCAAACTGCTCTAGGCGACCCTGCTTTGGCAGGGGGGTTGGACAAGATGATTCCCAGAGATCCCTTCCAATCCCTAATACTCTGTAATTCTGTGATTTGACACACTGAAGCGTTTAGAAATAAATGAGTCACAGCAGCTCTGCAGGCCACACACCTTCAACTGCTTCAGTGGAGATAGAAAAATGCTGATTGGGCACATTAGCTGAAAAACCTACAGAAATTGTGTAGATCAGCACTTTAGAAAGGGTGGGAACACTGGCACCGTTCCAAAGCAACCCTCAACACCTTCACCAAGAGGAAAGCTGATCTACTGAAGTACTTTCAAATAACTAGCAATTATTGAGAAGGTGTTGTTCATGGTAACAGCAGGACAAGAGGAAAACATGCAGACTGAAATATGGAAAGGCAGCCAGGAGGAACTTACCTTTGGAGAACACTTGAAATGCATGCCAGGTACTGGGAGTGTAGTCACATACATTGTAATACACCGATACAGGTATAGTGTGCCAACTATACAGAAAAATCTTCTGCTAATTATAGACCTAGAAGACACAAAAAAAGAGGGGGGGGGAAAAAAGAGGTCACTCAATGGAAACAAAATATGCAAAGGTAAATAAAATCAACTCCCAACTGTTCTCAATGCTTTTGAGACTTCTGGCAGTATCAGCTTACACCAGAGAATACCAAATGACTTTAGAAATGTTCCCACACTTTACAGGTCAGAAACACAAGAGCAACTCAACAATGTCACCTATGAAGGTGATTACAGGAAATAAAAGGCTTAGAACACAAAAGCTCGGGCAGATTTAGCACTGGAGACATTAAAAGGGATTTCATGCCCCATACCCCTCCATTAGCTTGGAGTGATCATTAATTTTCCATTGAAGGCAAAGGATAAAGCTACAGTATTTTCATTGCAAGATTAAAAGGAGTAAGTTTCTTTTGGCTGACACATGCATTTAGTAATTATAAAGGGTTGCTTGAGAAGAAATATCTTTTATGACCCAAATGAGTGAGAACACATCTTTCCTGAGCAACATTAAAGAGGCAGCAATTGACATCAGGAAGGACACCTTCAAAATACAACCCAAGAACTGTGCTGGCTATGGGACAGAACTGCAGCTTCCACTCAGAAGTCAGAGCCAGCCCTAGGTTTGGCCTGTTGAGTTCCACCATGGTGTATCACCTAATAATATCATGAGGAAAGAGCTATGACAACTCAATCCCTTCTGGCAGAGAAGTTAGGATGGGAGCAACCTCCATCTGAGCTCACATAGAGCTCAGCAAAGAAATTGCTGCATTACAAAAAAATCAAGGGCAAATCTAGTTCGTGGCCTTAACCACATCAGCCATTGGCATCCTCCTGGCCACAGACCCTGTTGGTTTCGGTTGATTTTGGATCGTTGTTATTTAGAATTACAATCATATAGATAGAAGGGTTAGCAGGCAAGCTACAAGTTCAGCATTCATCTGTTGCTATTTTGAAGCATTCTTTTTTTTTTTTTTTAAAAAGAGTATTTCTACCAAGCTGAGCTCTTGTGAAGTTCAAAATTGGCCATCTTTTATTTTTAATAGCTTTTGGCAGAGTTATTAAACTGTAGGGCTCCACTCTCAGAGGAGCAGGACTTTGCAATGCCAGATCAATAGCAACTTGAATGTCTTCATTTTATCAGGAAAGCTCCAGCTAACTCTAGTGTAAACATGTTTTGAGCTCGAGTGCTCACTGGTATTCCACAGCCGGAAACATGGTATTCCACAGCTTTTCTTCCCCCTCCTGCTGCAAACATGGACAAAGCTGGGAGTTAAATAATTATCCTCTATTAGTGTAGACCGGAATTTCAGAGTGGAAGGCACTGTGCCATGGGGCAGTGGTTCTCCTTTGTGTTCCATCTGGGATATTTTCTCTCAGAAGGGTGATCCAATAAAGATCTCTTGCTTGTGCCTGGCTTTTATCACTAGACAAGAACTTGCTTTTCTTTATAACCTGGGGTAAAGACAAGCAGGGGAGTTGGGGGTTAAAAGACTAAGCAGCACTGTACTTTCAGAGTCTGAAGGAACAGCTGTGTTTTATTGAGCACTGAACTTTTTACTAAAGCTACCAACAAACCTACTTGGTTTAGAAGGATTGAGAGTGTATTTTAGCTGAGGAAAGTCAGTCTCAAAGTGCTCTGTGCTGTAATACTCAAAAAGTCTCATATTTTCCCTTCTCAAAAGGATTTGTGATTATGAGCCAGCTGGTAAGTCCAACCTCTCAGCTGATTACTGACCAAGACAATTTTGATGACCATTGTGCAGACCTCACCTAATGTGGACAATGAGCATGCAGGCTGAATCAGATGTCAAGCATGGCCAAAACCCAGCATTGTACTTCTCCTGGAACATCAGGGAATGCTTGCCTGAGATGTTAATTCTGTCTCAGCAGCTCACCTGGACTCCTCAGGCTCCCAACAGAAAAAAGCTTGAGCAGCTCGGAGTCCCCAGCCAAGACCTGCACACCCAGCTCCTGCTTTCTGGTGAGGAATCAACCCCAAGCTGAAGCCACATACAGTATTCTCCCCCAACGTTCAAAGAAAGCTGTCACTGTTTCCCTCACACCAAATTTAGCACCTTGCCCTGAAGCCAGCCAGAAACTCCAGTCTCTACCTGAAGATAAAATTCATTTTCAGGCAAGACATCAGTAACAAGGGCCAAGGGAAACCACACGCCATGGTCAGCTGGACGGACACACCCAACAACCTCTTCCATTTTGGTCTCAACTTTGCAGTCCAAAAGAGAAGACACATAGGTCCTATCCAACATCATGAAGCAATCCCTGGACTGAACAAGGAAGGCCTGAGTGGTCAGTATTGTGAATGACACACTTCTATCATTGCTTAGGAGAAGAGCAGGCTCAGCTTGGATGAAATCAGGTTATTGGCAAATAATGGATCCAATAGGATAAGCAACAAGAATTTCACTGCTTGGCAAAGAAAAGTGTTTCCAAAAGTCTGAAGCTACGAAGCTGCTTCCTTTGGTCAAAGGTTTGGCCACTGCTATTCAGCTCATGGGCAACAATGCTGCTGATTCACTGGTGACCCTGAGCTTGCACTTGGAGACATCTGTGAATAGTATTTCTATCATCTGAGCAGGCGAGGAACCAGGTCTCACCCTGCCCAGCAATCACCTGGCCTCACATTTATCTTCAGATTTCAAATGGAGTGTGGCAATGGCTAATTCTGACACCATCAGAGGTCAGAGAAGTGAGAAAGGTCTAGCTGACTTGATTCCCTCTCCTTATTCTTGAATTGAGTTTCAAAGGGAGGTGAAAACTAAAGTCACAAAAGTGATTCAGTTCTTTTTATAGCACTTAGTGGTTCACCAGCCAAAGCCAGGAGAACAAAGTCCTCCAGATAAAGCCACCTCACTGGGCTCCTGTTCCCATGAGCACCTCTCCCATTCTTCCCTTTCTGCTTGGGCCTCTCGGTCTTTGATACCTCTGCTTATTGACATAAAAGAAGTCTTTTGGTCTCCAAAGCATAACATGACCAATATGCACACTGACCAGTGCTGACCAGCTATTCCAGGGCTGATACTGGAAACAGAAAGCTCTGCGATTCCCTGACATCTTCCCTTGACATCAGAAAGAGCCCTTCTAAATCAAGTAAAAACAAACACATCAAAGCAAATGGGGATGGGGTGGAGTGGGAGGGGGAATCTTCACATCTATCAATGATACCAACAGACTTGATTAAGTCAACTCACATCTCACTGCTTTGAAATCTCCAGGGACTTTGTGGACTCTGCTGCTCTTAGTCTAAAGGCTCTGCTCTGCTCCATCACAGGGTGGAGGTTACTTCCATCAGCAGGCAAATTCATCCTGGCAATTCTAACCAGTATGAGCAAGGCAGCAGAAAACCACCAAGGCCTTGCAAATTCAATGCATATCTATGCTTTTGCATATTTTATGATTAGCTTTGGACCCACTTTGTGCTTGACATACCTGTCCCCATCTAACATCAAGCAGAAAATGTACTTCAATGCTTTTTCATGGGCTAAACCACTGCCTGTTGATTTTGTCCAAGAGTATCATTATCTTAGGGTAGCTCTTGATATCAGGTAAACTATAGAGACACTAAATCAATCCCAAGCTGGGATCCCTCTGAACAGGCAGGCCAGTCCACTGGGTTAAGAACATCATTACACCCAACTCACAGCTTTTCAAATGTGAAAGGGTTCAAGTGAATCATGCAGGCAAGCACGAGTAGGTCTGTTTCTTAGACAGCGGTTGGACTGAACTTCTTCATTTTGCATGAGTAGCCCACACAAAGTGCACTTTGCCTGCGGCAGGGTATTCCTTATGGTTTGGGAAAACACAATCCGAAAGATCACAAGGAGCTTTCTTTTATTTGGATGTAAACCAGTATCTGGCCTCCAAAAGCTGTCACGAGTATATCCTAGCACTGCATTTTCAAAAGGCTTTACTTACTTGTATTTTAAGAGCAGCCACTGAACAAGCCACAGTCCTACAAGGATCATGCCGTTGATTTCACAAATAGAAAAAGCCCATTGCACCCGATCAAAGCGATCAAAAAATGCATCTGGTAGGGGAGGCTGCACCTCCTTGGGAGGCACTCGTTCATGAACGACTGAGATAGTCACCGTGGTAAAGACAAAACAAAAAAGTGCATAAATAAAAGCCAGAAAAGTCTTGCCCCATTCCATAGGATACTGTGATCGCTCTGGCTCGGGCATGGGGATCTTTATCATCTCCTTCTTATACCCATTTGGCACCCCGTTTAGCTTTGTTTTACCGCTGAAGCCATTCTCGCGCACGGTGCTGCTGATGCGGATGTGCCCATTGACATGTCCGTTCTTGTGAGCCTCAATGTGGTGAGCCATTTTTAAAGTTTCAATCATGTTCAAGAGCCGCTGTCCGCTGTCAGAAGACACCCGGGATAGAGGCGTCGTCTTAAAATCCTCCTCTGTCAGGTTGATCAGATCCTGTCCGGTGAAGCTCTTCAACGGCTCGCAATACTCCGGCACCGCATTTTCCGTTAGCCAATTTGTCACCTCCTCAGGTGACCACAGCACCACTTCTTTCATCTCGCCAGGCAGCCGGGGCACAGTCTGACATCGATTTTAAATCAGGCAGCAGTCACTGTGACTCCAGTGCACCAGGAAGCTCCTCCTTGGCTTCATCTTGTCCGAGGAAGCAGTTTGGCAAGAGGCAAGTCCCTGTCTCTAATCATCCGATATGAGCATCCAGGTGCTGTGGCAAGCATAGGAAGCAGTTCACTTCATATTCGCATTGGCATTCTTCTGCCTGGGGAGGAGAAAAATCCGGAAGTGGTCATTAGGATGGCATTTAGTGATAGTTTGTAATCCACGCTTAATGATAAAATTACTGCAGAACAGTGAGATTCTGGCATGAAAAAGACCAACAGATTTCAGCTCTAGCCTTGTACACACAGCATTGTCCTTTCCAAGCTTGCTACTAATTTCTCAAGAGCTTTGTTTTTTATTATAAACATCATTTTGCAGCTGTGGGCAGGGCTCCTTCCTACTCTATATTTGTTAAATTTTCTTTTACTATTCATAGCACCCAAACCAGTACCCAAATTCCTCTAAAATTATAATACAAATGGATTTAACGATCTACAGGGCAAATGTTTATGGTTATTCATAGAGTCATAGAATGGTTTGGGTTGGAAGGGAACTTAAAGATCATCTAGTTCCAACTCCTCTGCCATGGCAGGGATACCTCCTACTGGACTACATTGCTCAAGGCCCCATCCAACCTGACTTTCAAAACCTCCAGGGATGGAGCATCTACAACATCCTTGGGCAACCTATGCCAGTGTCTCACCACCCTCAGAGGAAAGAATTTCCTCCTAATACCCAAGGTCACAAATCTTCTCTCTCGCTTCCAGCTAGGCCTCTTAATGTATTGCACCTAGTTCTTGGATAGGAAACCTGGTTTTCATTCTACAAGTTAAAAATATCTAGAGTACCACAAAAACCACTTTGCTACAGGTGGGCGACACAAAAAAAAATCATGCAGATAAGGAAGGATATAAGATAAGCAAGAAAATCAATGTCCAAACAGGTTAGCCCCCAAATAAACCGCATTTAGATTTGCAGGACTCCAGTAGATGTTCAGCAGCTCTTCAAGGTAAACTTTATGGTTTCAATGGCATGCTGCTACAGTTCAAATAAATGTTTGTCATCAGCTAAAAAAGGAACCAGCAGAAAAATGAAGTGAAACTTTTGTTTAAACAAAAAGAAACTAGGTAACAAACTTCTGCACCCAAAAAAATAGCTTAGAAAAGCTGATCACTTCCAACACGAAAATAGAGGAAACAGGTGTTATTTGTTGGAACATCTTCCTGCATTTTTGAGATGCAAGCAGGAGAATTCTCAGCACAAGGTGGTGATTACATGGCAGTGAGCACCACCAGCAAACCCCCAGGTTTGAGGTGTTCGTCCAACGAACAAACCAAGAATGGTCCTCCCCAGAGCAAAGAGAGGAAAGCCAGGAGAGCCCCTGTCCCTCAGCCCAAGCCTCTCCCGCATTGCAAACAGCAAGAGACCTAAAGAAAGTACGGGGGAAAAAACACTTCACATTTTCAAGAGTCATATCATGCCTTTATCAGCTTGAAGAATATTTTTTAATGTCTTAGAAGCTACCAGATGTTTGCCACTGAGGAAAACCACAATAATCTACACTACTGGCACAATTTGAGTTGAAATGGGACAAAATAAACATTCCTATGCAATATGTGACCATGCTGCACATAAATACACAGGTTTTGAGCCGTTACCTCCAAATTGAGGACAAAGTGCAGCTTTTAATCTGTTTCTCCATGGATTGAACTAGGTCTGGTGGCTGAGAAAAGAAGCACTTTGGAAGAAGTGTGAATCTTCTACACTAAAAGGGTTATCAAAGACTGGAAGAGGCTGCCTGAGGTAGTGATTGAATCACCATCCCTGGAGGGATTTAAAAGGCATGTAGGTGAGGTGCTGAGTGACATGGTTTAGAAGTAGGCTTTCATACTTGTCCTAGGGTCAAAACTCAGGTGAAAACCCATGAGATGCAGCATCAGGGATCACACAGCATCAAATACACCACTAACACAAACAAACTTCTCTATAGGCTTGTTGTGTCCAAGGATAGCACCTAATTATCATAGAATCACAGAATGTTTTAGGCAGGAATGGACCTCCAGAGGTCATCTGGTCCAACATCCCTACACAAGCAGGGACATCTCTACCTAGGTCAGGCTGCTCAGAGCCCCATCAAGCCTGACCTTGAATGACTCCAGGCATGGGGCCTCCACCACCTCTCTGGGCAGCCCATTTCACTGATCTATCACCCTCATGTTAAAGAACTTTTTTCTAATATCCAATCTAAATCTATCCTTTCCTAGCTTAAAACCATTACTCCTTGTCCTATCATTACAAACCCTTTTGAATAGACCTTCCCCTGCCTTCCTGTAGGCCCCCTTCAGGTACTGGAAGGTCACTATAAGGTCCCCTCAGAGCCTTCTCTTCTGCAGGCTGAATAGCCCCAACTCTCTCAGTCTGTCTTCATACGAGAGATGCTCCATTCCCCTGATCATTTTGGTGGCCCTCCTCTGGACATGCTCCAATATGTCCACATCCTTCTTGTGCTGGGGGTTCCAAAACTGGACGCAGTACTCCAGGTGAGGTCTCACCAGGGCAGAGTAGAGGGGCAGAATCACCTCTCTTGATCTGCTGGCAACAGTTCTTTTGATGCAGCCCAGGATGTGATTGGCCTTCTGGGCTGTCATTGCACATTGGTGGCTCATATCCAGTTTTTCATCCACCAGCACCCCCAAGTCCCTTTCCACAAGACTGCTCACCAGTATATCCTCTCCCAGCCCATACTGATAGTGCTGGTTCAGATTTGGGCCCCTCACTCCAAGAAGGACCTTGAGAGGCTAGAGCGTATCCAGAGAATGGCAGCAAAGCTGGGGAAGGGTCTAGAACACAAGTCCTGTGAGGAGCGGCTGAGGGATCTGGGGTTGTTGAGCATGGAGAAAAGGAGGCTCAGGGGAGACCTTCTCACTCTCCACAACTCCCTGAAAGGAGGTTGGAGCTAGGTGGGGTTAGTTTCTTCTCCCAAGGAACAAGTGATAGGACAAGAGGAAACAGCCTCAAGTTGTGCCATGGGAGGTTTAGGTCGGATATTAGGAACAATTTCTTCCCTGGAAGGCTTGTCAAGGCCTGGTCCAAATGATTCTATGATTCTATAATATCTCTCCTAAGAGTCTTTGCTGGTTTTGAAAATGAGAAATCCCACCCCACAGAGGCTTGTGGTTTCACCCCATCTTATTCTCTGTGGATGGATGGACAACGATGGCACGGGCTGCAGCAAGAAGCAAGAAACTACTGAGCAGAAAGTTTCAGTCCTCATGGATGAGGTTTCTGGGAGCATAAGTGCAGTGCTGTCCGGGTGCAATCCCAGCCCGCTGCTATCATACCAACAGCGTGTAAATCAATATCTTTTGTAAAAACAGAGTAACCAATACTCACGGGAGGAAGTCTTAGAGAAAAGACAATATTCTGCCAAGGACGCAGGCCGAGGAGTCATTTTCACTGCAATATAAGTCAAGGAAAAACAACTAAATCTTCTAATTCACAGCCTGTCTAATGGGGAGGAACAGGAAAAAAGCTTCTTTATTAAACACCTTCCAGCTTGTCACATTAAAAACACTTCATTTTCTATTGTGTGTTCATGAAAACTTGATTGGTTGAGTTCACAGAAATGATACGGGAGGCTAACAACCTTCAGTGGCCCCCAAGCTCCTACAGAAAGTCTTCTGTCCACAGAAGCTGAGGATGGGCATCAAGTAGGGGTTGTTAGCCTGGGCCAGGCAACTAAAAGGCTCTCTCCATCTGCAGATCTGCTTCTTTAAGGAGCCTGTATCTGATAATGAATTATAAATAACAATGCAATTATCACCATAATAAGAATTATGCTATGATGCCTTGTAAAACCAGTACCTCAAAATGCCCACACCACAAGGCTGAGCAGGATGAAGTAACTTCAGCAAGGGCTCCAGTCACTTTCTCCTCATGTTTATGTGACCTTTTTTCCTCTGTTCCCAGAACACACTGAAGTGCCAACTCAAAACTTTCAGATCCTCTTCCACTTGCCCATCCAGGACTATTCCGCAACATCATTTCAATCTGCCCGACTGTGGCCACCCCAGTGGGTTAAACAACTATTTGAGAGCACAACACATAACCCTGTGTATCAAGATCTGTTTCCTTTTGCATTGCTTTGTGGAGATGTGGTCAGGCATAAGGACCAAACACAGGTTGAAGGACAAGATAATCAGCAATAAAACCATCAGCTGGCTACATCTCTACATTTGACTTGGTGGTCAAAGTGCAGAAAACTCTGCGATTCTCTTCTCTCTAGGTCTGCTTAGAATCATAGGATCATTTACGCTGGAAAAGATCATCGAGTCCAACCATAATCCTACTCTACCAAGTCCACTGCTAAACCATGTCCCTCAGCACCACATCTCCCCCCTTCAGGGTCCTATCACTTGTTACTTGTGAGAAGAGACCAGCCCCCACCTCTCTACAACCTCCTTTAAGGTAGTTGTAAAGAGTGAGAAGGTGTCCCCTGAGCCTCCTTTTCTCCAGGCTCAACAACCCCAGGTTCCTCAGCCACTCCTCACAAGACTTGTTCTCCGGCTCTTTGCCAGCTTTGTTGCTTAGAGGATAACTAAGCACTCACACTGGACATCACTGCTTCAGATTTCATTTCAAAGTCCACAGGCTCACCGCTGAGCAAGCGATGGACATCAACCAGGCAGGTGGCATGAGACACCATCTGCTACGGCTGCAGGGTCCAGGGAGCAGTAACCTTGCTCCACAATCCTGGATCTCATTTACACACCATTCCCTTCACCTCTAAACTTGCAAGCAGAAAGCATGATGTCTCATAATTAACCCCGATGAGACAAAACCACATCCACCTGAAACAGCAAAGAAAGACAACCCCCAAACCAGTTTGCTCATTTCCAATCTCTCCCTAAAGCACTTTGAAACCCGATGAAAGAAAACCTGAGTCTTCCCAAACCAAATCACACCTTCCTCCTGTTTGTACAGTGCTTTTATTCTCTCACTGAGGACCTTCGCTGCTAAGGCAACAGTCGCTATAGAAATCAGAAAAATATCCAGTCATTTCAGAAACCATGGTAAGCTCTTCACTGGGAGCCAAGGAGACTTTCAAACCTCATCAGAGGCAGAGAGTGTGTTCCAGCTGCACCCTTCCCAAACACCCTGGAGAAGCTGAGATGATAAATAAATAGCAAAACTAGGGTTAAAAGGAGGGAGGTCCACTGATAAGCTCAGTTTGGAGATGAAACAGTGACATTTTCTTCCCTGGGCAAACAAACCAAAGATCGCCCCTTGCAAGAGGCTGCATCACCAGTAAGTGAGAGACTATTGGCATTTTAAAACATGGCAATAAAGCTGGTTTTGTGCTGTAAATACAAATATATGCAAATACAAAAAAACTGGAAGCATAAAGTTGAGGCACAGATGGGCTCACAAGTTTCACGGAGCACCGAGATAGGTTCCCAAGGTCAGTCCCAGATGGAAAATATTGTCCTGCAGACTGAAAGTTGGAGAAAGCAGGATTACTACTATGAAAAGAGAGTCTGGGATCAATCCATGAAGCAACGTCCACATACCCTGAATAGCTACTTATGCAGCTTCAGAGAGAGAGAGAAAAATTGCCTGCATACTACATAAATCCCTGAGCAGCTTGATTTTTCTAAATTACCGTACCAGAGGAAGAAAAAAAAGACCAACCACTGTCTATTTCCTATCCTAATCCAACAACAAAAAAAAAGAAATGAAAATCCACTGATGGACAAGGATCTCAGTACAATGGTTTTGAACCCAAGCTCGAAGTTCAGCAGCAAGGGTTTCAAAATGAAAGTACTTACATCAAATCTGAATAAGCAAACCGATAGGAAATACTGCTAGTATCTTGGCTACAAAAATGTGTATGTGGATATGTATGTACACACACATGGTCCATGTTAGGTGATGGACACACCTTTTCTCTCCAAACCTGTTGGAGCCTCGTCCCTTTGCTTCTTTGTAGCCCTACATCTCTTTGCTCAACTTTCTTCCTCCTCTTTGGGCTTGGAAGTAGTTATGGAAACCAGCAAACACTCAGGAGGAGGCTTCCCCTGAGCAGTAATTGGCATGGGAGCAGTTCCTAAGCAGGATTTTTGTTTTGACACTAAGGAAATCCGGCTTTGAGTGATGTGGGGGTGGAAAAGATGGGGTGAGGAGGGCAGGTCCTGCCTTTGGTTTAAGTTACACACAATTATTTCAGCCCAAAAAGCCTCCTCAGGTGCCAGGACCTGCAGGAACAGCCCATGGCAGGCCTAAGTCCAGGGCATGTCTCATTTTGTGCTGCATATACCAGAATCCTAATGCCTAAATCCTAAATGTTCTGGAGATCATCTTGTTCAATCCTCTGCCAAAGCAGGGTCACTGAGGGCAGGTTACACAGGAACGTGTTCAGGTGGGTTTTGAAAGTCTCCAGGGAAGGAAACTCCACAACCTCTCTGGGCAGCCTGGGCCAAGTCCTGGCACTCTCACAGTAAAGAAGTTTCTCCTTGTTGAGGTGGAACTTCACATGTTCCAGTTTGTGCCCATTGCCCCTCATTCTATCGCTGGGCACCACTGAAAACAGACTGGCCCCACCCTCCTGACACCCACCCTTCAGACATGTATAAACATTGATCCCTCTCAGTCTTCTCTTCTCCAGGCTAAACAGCCCCATGGCTTTCAGCCTTTCCTAGTAAGGGAGATGTTCCAGTCCATTCATCATCCTTGTATCCCTCAGTTGGACTCTGTCCAGTATTTCCCTGTCCCTCATGAACTGAGGAGCCCAAAACTGGACACAATACTCCAGATGTGGACTCACCAGAGCAGAATAGAGGGAGTAGAGAACCTCCCTTGACCTGCATCCCCACTGCATCAGTCGCTTCTTTGCAATATACACTAACAAATCCCTCCATGGACACCATGCTTTGTGCTCCAACCTTTGCACATCTGGTTTCTGGACCGAAGCAAAGCCCAGAGCGCTTTCAGGCTCTGCACTGGGGCGGCAGCAAACTCTGGGTGTCATCTCCAATGCAGTGAAACACCCTCCTAAGGATCTGGGTCAGCCAGAGATAGGGCAGAGCTGGAAATAGAGCCCTATGTCCTCACACAACCTCTGAGCTCACTCTGTTACCGAAGAGCACCAAACAATACTTGCCTTCCTCCTGGAACCATCCTAAACTGCTGATATTTATATGCCCACAGCAGAAGAGCTCCAAAGAAAAAGAGATGGAACACTGAGGAAAGCAGAAAAAGGGGTTTTCCCTTTTCCCCTCCTTTAGGGTAGAATGATGGAAACAAGAAAATAAGGAGAGGTTAAATGTTTACAACACGCTCCATATTTTAACTTGATTAGTCATGTGCAGATGTTTTGAAGATTTTTATTATTACATATTGAATACCTAAAAGTCACTTATTGTTACAAAGTCAGATTTGTGGTGAGCCTCTGGGAATCTGAGTAGTAGCAAGAATTAGAAAGAAATATATTAAAAATTATTAAAAATTAAAAAATATCAAAACAGGGAAGTTTTGCCCAAGGAAACTGAAGGTAGTCTTGTGACTGACAGTAACGTGGCTCTAAAATGCTTACTCTAGCATATTTTGCCAACCCAGACATGCAGATGGGGAAAAAGAAAGCTAACAGAAGCTACAGTGAAAACAGAGCCTCACTGAAGGCTTAAATCACTTAATTGTCTTTTTTTTTTTAATATCTGGGTTTGTTATGGGATATGTATTAGATGGCATCCAGACCACAACAGGTGCTTCCTCCCAACTGCCTCCCCCAGAGTTACAATAAAAGGAAAACAAAGTTTACATGCTCTGAATCCCAACCTGGAATAATGTTTCCATATTTCATTAGAAATATAAATATTTTAGTTGAAATACCCTACTTTTGAAGTCCAGCACATCAGACTCAGATCAAAAAGACCCCAAGCCTCAACAGCTGAAATATAATTACCTCTTATCTTTATACAAGATGCTCTTTTCTGCATTTCGATTGTTACTATTAATAAACCCATCCAAAAGGCACAAAATTAACATGATTCATTTTCAGTGCTATTACCCTTGTAAAACAAAACAATTCCTGGGTTTGTCT
Source organism: Brachypteracias leptosomus (assembly GCA_013401335.1). Taxonomy (NCBI): domain Eukaryota; kingdom Metazoa; phylum Chordata; class Aves; order Coraciiformes; family Brachypteraciidae; genus Brachypteracias; species Brachypteracias leptosomus. The sequence goes on from VYZX01033440.1 coordinate 60,705, forward strand.
TTGTAGTGGGTCTGTCTGAGCTGATTTTCCCCATACAGCTCTCATGCTGCAGTACTAGGACCCAGAGAGTGTTGATAACACACACCCTTGTTATAACTATCAGTGCCCACACAGCACCAAAGGTACGGGGTGGGGGGGGCAAGATCTGGGAGGGGATACTACCCGGACAGCCGACCCGAGCTGACCAATAGGATATTCCATACCATATGACGTCAGCTCAACTATAAAGGGAGGAGGACGGGGGGATTCGGGGGGAAGACGTTTGTCCTCCGAGCAACCGGTACGCGTTCTGGAGCCCTGCTTCCCGGGACAGGCCCGACACCGCCTGCGGATGGGAAGTAGAGAGTAACGGCTTTGTTGCTTTTGCTTCGCGTGCGCGCGACCTTGCTTTCTCTGCTGTTTATTAAACTGCTTCTTATCATAACCCACGGGTTCTTCTTTTCCATCTTACTCTCTCCCCGCTTNGGGAGTGTCAATCTGCTTGAGGGTAGGAAGGATCTGCAGAAGGATTTGGACAGACTGGAGAGATGGGCTCAGGTCAACTGTATGAGGTTTAACAAGGCCAAGTGCTGGGTCATGCACTTTGGTCACAACAACCCCATGCAGCGCTACAGGCTTGGGGAAGTGTGGCTGGAGAGCTGCCTGGTGGAAAAGGACCTGGGGGTGTTGGTTGACAGCCAACTGAACAAGAGCCAGCAGGGTGCACAGGTGGCCAAGAAGGCCAACAGTACCCTGGCCTGTATCAGAAATGGTGAGATCAGCAGGAGTAAGGAGGTGATTGTGCCTCTATACTTAGCACTCATGAGACCGTACCCCGAGTACTGTGTCCAGTTTTGGGCACCACAGCATAAGAAGGACATTGAGGTGCTGGAACGGGTGCAGAGAAGGGCAACGAGGCTGGTGAGAGGTCTAGGAAACATGCCTTATGAAGAGTGGCTGAGGGAACTGGGATTGTTTAGTCTAGTGAAGAGGAGACTGAGAGGAGACCTTATTGCTTTCTACAACTAACTAAAAGGAGGTTGCAGTGAGGCTGGTGCTGGTCTCTTCTCCCAAATCACTAATGATAGGATGAGACGAAATGGCCTCAAGTTGCATCAGGGGATGTTTAGATTGGATATTAGGAAGAAATTCTTTACTGAGAGAGTGGTCAGGCACAGGAACAGGATGCCAAGGGAAGTGGTGGTGTCCCCATCCCTGGAGGTGTTTAAAAAACAAGTAGATGTAGCACTTGAGGCTATGGTCTAGTGTTTAGGGAGATGTTGGGATGAAGGTTGGACTTGATGATCCTGGAGGTCCTTTCCAACCATAGTGATTCTATGATTCTACTCTCTTCGCTGCCAATGGCATGGAAGCCAAATCTCGGTGTTTGCCATGGAGATCTGCTACTGTCGGCATCCAGCTTGACGACAAAAACATGCTCATGTTCCATTCAGCAAAATCTAGTGTGGCTGGAGAGAGAAATCCTCTCCCCACTCCAGTCCAGCCACCCAGCAGCTCCTTCTTCGGAAGCAAGAGTGCCAGAAATGGATGGAAGTTCAGACCAGCTCTGTTCCCTGCTCAAAGGGTCCCTATTTTTTTGCTTTTTACAGATAATTTTAAGATTGTTGTTTGGTGTCTCAGGACTGCTGCTGCTGCCATCGAACATGACACTTAGATGTTGCAACAATCTCCTAATTTCATAGAATCATAGACTTATTTAGGTTGGAAAAGACCTCTAAGATCATCAAGTCCAAGCATCAACCCAACACTACCATGACCACTAAATCTTGTCCTGAAGTGCCTCGTCTACACATCTTTTGTCACCAGGGATGACTACTTCATTATTCCCCTGGGCAGCCTGTTCCAGTGCTTGACCACTCTTTCAGTCAAGAAACTTTTCCTAATATCCAATCTAAATCTTCCATGGCACAACTTGAGGCCATTTCCTCTTGTCCTATCACTTGTTACTTGGGAGAAGAGACCAGCACCAGCCTCCTCACAACCTCCTTTAAGGTAGCTGCAGAGAGCACTTTCAGAATTTGCACTTCAGAAAACCAAGATATTACAATGTCTAGTGCTGAGAAGTAGCTTTATCTCTGTATCAGACTCTAGACCTTAACGTCACTGACTACTCATATTGAGCTGCTCCTGGTCTACACCAGACGTGCCACCCCCACCATTGATTAACCTGTGACACCAGCAAATCCTCCTTAAATCTTGCTTCTGACAACAATTTGGCATCGAACCCGAAGAACAGGTTTGTGCAAAGTCCTCCCCAAAACATTAGGTGCTCCTAAAATTTTTAATTGCCAGATATCTTAAGAGCACAAAACAACACCAAAACCACGGTTGCTTCCACATGGACAGCAATGGTGGCTGTGTGTACTACCAGGGAGCAGTCCAACAATTTCCAAGACCAAACAAAATCACTTGATATCATAATAGTGTGTTAAAAGTCTGCAAAACACTTTGTTTTCGATATCCCTCTTAGCTTAAAGTTATGAGCAACTACACTCACAAATGAGGAGATATAAGGAAAGATAAGGAATTTGTACCTTGCTATCTAAATTATGGAAATTACACATATTTCCATAACCAGCTGAAAGCCTCAGAAATAAGTTTGTCCCGTAGACATCCAATTACTTCCAAATTTTTCTTCTAGTGACACACTTGAGGAGATATGTCTGCATCATGTTGGCCTAATATCTTTATGGAGATGTCCTGTAGCCACCCAGTAAATCTGGTTGGGAGTATCTCAGGCAGGGTGGCTCTCAGCCACCCTTCCTTCTGCAGGGAGCAACTCCCAGTACTTGGCACACAAGGACATGAAAGAGTGGATGACTGTGTAACAGATTCACATCTGAACTGAGAGTTTTTGAAGGTGTTAATTAGATCAGTTCAAAAAACAACCTTGTAATTCCAGCCAAACAAGAGAATCTCAGCTTGAGGTATTAGGTAAGTATGAGTAGCTTGCATTCATGTCATGGAAATTCAGCTATATTTAAGAAGAGTATTAATGAAAACAAGATCTCTGCTCCCAAACTCCCCCTCTAAGGGAATGCTATCATCCACAACCTGCCCAGAACCCAGACCACTGCTGCAAAGCAACTCAAAACAGAAGGCAAAGCTTGGTCAACACTTCATAACAGAAATAATTAAAAATACTTAAATCAGGCGCCTTTTGAGACGGTTGTCCATGTGATACCTCTTCTCCTGCCAAAGGAGGGATGGAAGGATCAGATGCGGCCTGCTACCATCAGCACTTGATTGTCCAACTGCTAGCACAGTGGACAGGTCATCTAGTCCAACCCCCCCCTGCAACGACCAGGGACATCTGCAACTACAGCAGGTTCCTCAGAGCCTTGTCCAACATCACCTGGAATGGTTCCAGGGATGGGACATTGATCATCTCTCTGGGCAACCTGGGCCAGGGTCTCACTACCCTCAAAGTGAAGAACTTCTTCCTTCTCTTTAGTCTAAATCTCCCCTCTTTTAGTTTAAACCCATCACCCCTTGTCCTGTTACAACAGGCCCTGCTAAAATGTCTGTCCCCATCTTTCTGATAAGCCCCGTTTATGTTCTGAAAGGCCACAATAAATTGCAGGGAAGGAGATGAGAGGGAGGGAGAGGAGGAAGGATTTAAATCCGTCGTCACATGGAGGCTGTAGCTTTCTGTGAGCAGATGGGTGAAGCCCAGATTAGCAAGGTATTAACGAAAGCAGGGCTGTAACGCCCATGAGGTGCAGCTCAAAAATAGCTGAACTCTGACCTGCCTCACCAAGCGCAGCAAAGATCCCCTCTCCTGGATGGAAGTCACAGCTCTGTTGACTGGTGGGAAAGGACTGGAGATGGCAAGAGAAGTGGAGCACAGCTGGAGAAAGCTGCTGAGGCTGAAACGAAGAGATGAATGGTAAAGTAGATAATGAAGCAGTAGCCATGCAGGAGAGTGCAATACTTTAAATCAACAATCAGCAGCAAGATGCAAAAAGCTCGCTGGGAATGAGCCCTTCCTGTAGGTAAATACTCCAAAAGCCACTCTCTAGAGATGTCCAGCATGATGCAATATCCCTGCTGTGTACCTGAGTAAGCAAACCAACCAAGGGAGTAACAATTATGCTGACGTTTCTAATGTGCAAAGGCTCGTCTGAGCAGTTAGGATGTTACAGTACTGCAGAAAGTCATCTTGAGAGCAGGACAGCGGTAAAACCCCATCCAGCCACCTCGTCGCAGGCTCCCTGATTACGCAGTGCTCCCTCAAGGCCTGGGAAATGCATCTAAGCCTCCTAAATACATTAGTAAAGAAAATATTTTAAGAGTACAGAACAAATAGGGACCAACCTGACATAGGTGCGGCTTTACCTACCCATCCTGTGGTCAGACTCGCCCTACGGGACTATCCTTCAGCCATGCCCTGACATGCATATTTTAGGAAAGTCCCAAGAACATCTTGAAGATCTTCTAGACCTGACAAAAAGTGGCATTTTAATAAGAGGCCATTAAAAATCATAATCTTCTGTGTAGAAAGGTCATGAAAATCCATATCAGTTCTCTGTTAGTTTCAATGCTTCTCATGCAAGCGATACAGAGCTGTTGAAACGACTACTGATAAGAAAAAATAAAAAAAGTACTATTTTGGAAATGATAAGATCGAGTAAAGTGTTCATACCAAAAGATATTAAACAGCTGCAGGAATTTCTGTTTGGGGTTTGTTACTGGGTTGATTTATTTTGTCGGGGTCTTTTTTGTGGGGGTGAGGGTGGGGATGCATTACCAGAGATTGCACAGAACATAAATACCCATCAAATTTGCTTTTAAAAGCAAGTATGTTATTATCTGTCCTTAGGCACCCCAAAACAGTTCCATCAGGTCTGAAAATACCTACATTGACAAATATTTAATGTGGGCGAGGGGATGAAAGTCCCATGGCAGAAATCTGGATGAAATATGCAGCTCACCCTACGTGGCACCACAACAGCACTGAAAAAAAAGTGCTTTATTATAGGTTTTATTTCACGTCATTAGTGACATGACATAGGGACTTGATTTAATTTGATCCCAAGATGAACTTACACAGGTCTGAAGCAGTCTTTGGCAGGCAAATTACAAAAGCCTGACCTCACAGCAGCATCACAAGAGTAAACCAGCATCTTTCTCATAAATTACAGGCAAACAGAGCAGCTGGCACACATGCAGCCTGTCTAGGTCTCACTGGATGGCAGCACAGCCTTCTGGTGTGTCAGTCACTCCTCCCAGTTTTGTGTCATCAGCAAACTTGCTGACAGTGCACTTTATTCCCTCATCCAAATCATTGACGAATATATTGAATAGTATTGGTCCCAGTACCGACCCTTGGTGGTCCCTCCCCAGCTCTCTTGTAGGCCTCCTTCAGATACTGGCAGGCCGCAATGAGGTCTCCCTGGAGCCTTTTCTTCTCCAGGCTGAACAAACCCAACTCTCTCAGCCTGTCCTCATAGGAGAGATGTTCCAGTTTTTGACTCAAAAGGCACAGCAGCTTTCAAACAACTGTCAGAGGGCACCTTAAACTTCAGCTGTGAAAACTGTGGATCTAGTTGAAAACAGCTTTAAAACTGAGATGTGTACACTTTCAGTGTACCTTTTTACTACTCTGTATTTGCCAAGTGGACTTGAGGTGGCCTTTAACTCGCAGTCAGATGAAGGAGTTCAGGATCAAGACTACGTTTAGCTGTACAAGCAACTTCTCTGAGACAGGACAGGACATGCGAAGCTCCATGATAGCGGTGCTCAGGTCTTTAAGGGACTCCATAGAATCACTAAGGTTGGAAAAGACCTCTATGATCATCAAGTCCAACTGCCAGCCCAACACTACCATGACCACTAAACCTTGTCCTGAAGCACCATGTATACATGTTTTTTGAATACCTCCAGGGATGGTGACTCCACCACTGCCCAGGGCAGCCTGTTTCAGGGCTTGACCACTCTTTCAGTAAAGAAATTTTTCCCAATATCCAATCTAAACCTTCCCTGGCACAACTTACTCTTTCCTACCATACGACACTATAAAAAGTTCAACAGGTCTTTGCCGAAGCTCCAGAAATAGCAAGTCTGCCCCAAGCATGGGGAAAACCCAACCTGCTGTTGCCTCCTCCCCTGATTATTCAGAGGTTCAACAGAACTGAAAATCATCTTCATACCCAAAGTAATTTCTGAGTACGAAATCACTTCTGCTTACCTATTCTGAAAGCTACTTATAGACAAGAGTTCCCTCTTATTTCAAAGCTCTGCATAAAGCTGGATTTACTGCTGCAGCCCCATGATTCAGCAGTAGAGCAAGCTGTAGGAGACAAACTGTACTATGTCAAAATCTAGCAAAATCAGGAAGAAGAAAAAAAGGAAGAAAAATCAGGAGTATTCATCCCAAACCAAGACCTAGACAAAAAACAGTATGGGTGTTCTTGCCCTCTGTAGCTTTTTCCCTTCCTTATTTTCCTTTCCCTCTTTCCTCCCTCCTTTCCTCCTCTGCAGCTTGTTTCAGCCTCTCCCCAGCTGAGCAGCACACGCTTCAGATTAAAGGTCAGCAGGCTTAGGAGAAAACATAGAGGCTGCTAAAACCAGGGCAGTGTGAAAACAGCACCCGAAACAGAGGGCAGAATATTTTAGACAACATCATCACAGGCGGGCAGCAGTGCCAGCAGCCCGACCAGCCCCAGCAGCCTCCTCTTCCTCCTCCCCTTCCAAGGATTTTTTACTAGAAGGAGACTCGGTCTGGAAGGATCCCGAAAACTTCAAATAAATTATGGACATATTTATCAATTAGCTCAGACTGCATGAAAAGAAAGCCACAGCAGGCTCTGTACTCACTCAAAATTAAACTCCTCTGATGGAGTTGCTCCTGTGCCGATGGCTCAATTCTGCCCGGGAAGCCCATTATGGAACATTAAACATTCCCAAAAGTCTGACCCTGTGTCACTTTTCTCTCAGATAAAAATCCAATATAGCTCAAGTAACCCCGAATAATTTGGGCAATTCTTTTCCTACCTTTCCCTTACAAGTTGCAAAAGCCAAGCCACCGCATATGGGGAAAATATTTGCAAATAGTCCCTTTACCAGTTATATTTTTATTAAACAGGTGATATTTTTATCATTTAAAAATACATATGGTTGGGAGAGGGTTGTTTATGTAAATTGAGTAGCTTGGAAATTGAAACAGGGTAAAACTGTTCTCCTTGGTTATGAGAGTTTACTCTGACTTCCTAGAAGAGTTTCTTCATTTCTCTGAAATCCAATTCCCGGCAAATGGTTCCACAGCTTGTTTTCTGAAACCACAAGGAGATCCATGAAGATAAAGAAACTAACCCAGCAGAAAGGTGCTTTCAATTCTCCTTTTGCATTTGCAATGTATTATTTGCTTTTCATAGCCTTGTATTTAATGGGATTGGAGATGTTCTCACCATCAGAAGCATCTCTCCATTCTCTCCCTGCCACTGTATTAACACAAAATAAAAGCTTCCTAAGGCTTAAAATCATAGAATCATTTCAGTTGGAAAAGACCTTTAAGATCATCCAGTCCCTAGGTCAGATCTTTCTTGTTCTAGCCAAAGGACGATGGCACAAACATATAGTGGAGGGCTGAACAATGCCAGGATTTCCCTGTGGATGTAGGTATGGGAGTGATTAGTTCAGAGCAGACAAACTTACATCCCCAAAGAAAAGCATGTGGCTGAGATTAAAGGAGAACATTTCCAAACACGAAAGGAGTTAGAAATAAGGGGAAAAACCCAGAAAGCTGGGAAGGCTCAGAACGTGAAATCAAAGTAGTACCCAAACTAACTAGCTGGTGGTCTTCCTCCTAAACTCTCCTTATCCTCAGCGTTTAATACTCAGCAGTCTCAAAGCTTCCTCAATGTAAATAAATTGGATTTAATTGTGGTCAATGGGACAGAGTCTAGTTGGAGACCTGTATCTAGTGGAGTCCCCCAGGGGTCGGTACTGGCACCAGTACTATTCAATATATTCATCAATGATTTGGATGAGGGAACAGAGTGCACTGTCAGCAAGTTTGCTGATGACACAAAGCTGGGAGGAGTGGCTGACACACCAGAAGGCTGTGCTGCCATCCAGCAAGACCTGGACAGGCTGAAGAGTTGGGCGGGGAGAAATTTAATGAAATATAACAAGGGCAAGTGTAGAGTCTTGCATCTGGGCAAGAACAACCCCAGGTACCAGTATAGGCTGGGGACTGAGCTGTTGGAAAGCAGTATAGGGGAAAGGGACCTGGGGGTTCTGGTGGACAGCAGGATGACTATGAGCCAGCAATGTGCCCTTGTGGCCAAGAAGGCCAATGGCATCCTGGGGTGGATTAGAAGGGGTGTGGTTAGTAGGTCGAGAGAGGTTCTCCTCCCCCTCTACTCTGACTTGGTGAGACCACACCTGGAATATTGTGTCGAGTTCTGGGCCCCTCAGTTCAAGAAGGACACAGAACTGCTTGAAAGAGTCCAGTGCAGAGCCACTATGATGATTAAGGGAGTGGAACATCTCCCTTATGAGGAAAGGCTGAGGGAGCTGGGTGTCTTCAGCTTGGAGAAGAGGAGACTGAGGGGTGATCTCATTAATGATTATAAATATGTAAAGGGTGTCAGGAGGATGGAGCCAGGCTCTTCTCAGTGACATCCAATGAAAGGACAAGGGGCAACAGGTGCAAGCTGGAACATAGGAGGTTCCACCTAGATATGAGAAGAAATTTCTTCACAGTGAAGGTGACAGAGCACTGGAACAGGCTGCCTAGGGACGTTGTGCAGTCTCCTTCTCTGGAGACATTTAAAAAACCTCCTGGACACATTCCTGTGTGACCTGATCTAGGTGATCCGGCTCCGGCAGGGGGATTGGACTAGATGATCTTTCAAGGTCCCTTCCAAACCCTAACATTCTGTGATTCTGTGAATTGGGTTCAACTTCATGGTTTTTAAAGATTAATAAAGTATAACAGTGTCAGCATTCCTACTGGTGAAAAATATGCTTGACTGCTGAAATGAATTTTTAAATTTACAAGAAAACAGTGTTAAATATACCACTGGGACCACTGATTTTTTACTCCTGGTTATGAAAAGCAGCCCAGTAACAAGGGAGAAGCCACGCTGAAGCATTCTGAAACTTAACTGAGTAAGACCAGCTGCTTGCCTTCAGGATTCTCATCCAGAGGCTAAAAGAGTAACTTCAATTTTTAAATTCACAAGACAATACCTGGCACAGGTAAGAGAACATACATCCAAAGTTATGGGGACCAGTGATAACCACAAGGAATAGTGTAAAGACCAAGTTGCTGACAAAACACTGTATAATGGCCACTTTCTAAAAGCATTGCTTAATAAACAGCTTGCTGATTACAAAGCACACAATGTATTTACCCTTGGCTTGTTTGCTAACCCCCTTTCTCCTGACACTTCACTTCACGGACATGGTTTAGCAGTGGACTTGCTAGAGTAGGGTTATGGTTGGACTCACCTGAATCCAGCTCCAGCCCCTGCACACCTAAATGTGGGTAACCTGCAGAGCTAAACAAACCTTTTCTCCGTGGCATCTCCTCCTTCCTGCCTTGTATCTCCACCCTCCTCTCTTGTACTTGGGTGGCTGCACAGTGGATAAACTCCTCTTTTCCTGGTTTTCTACTGGGCTGGGCAGCCAAACCAGCTGGCTGCAGAGTCACACAAACATTAATCATGTACTTCCCCTTTCGGTGGCAGCAGAGAGTTGTCAGAGCAAGCTCGGCTGCATGTTGAAACCATACTTCAAGTTTCCTGATCTGCCTTTCTATTTTTAAATAGCCATTTCCCCCACCTTCCCTGCCATGCAGACAGCTGCAGAAAGCAGCTGGAGACAACTGAGTGCTCTGTCAGGCCAATTTTCCTGGCAAAAATCATCCACAGGCCAGCAGTGAGTGCACAAGGAGCACCAGAGACAACCTCAAATGCTGCCCTGAACCATCGCTCAAGGTAGCCAAGAGGGAACAGGGATGTCTTCTTTTTTCCCTGTCCCCCGTGGCCTCGATGGCTCTTACTGAACATGGGGCATGGTGACCTGGTTTGTCCAAAGGACTGTCCCAACCTCCTGGCTCACGTAAACTGGACGAGATCCAAATCAGCACTTCTCATCCCTAAAAACTCAAAGGAGAAAGCAAAGATTGAGAGCACGGACCTGCTTCTGCACTGAGCTGTCCAGGCTGGCTCTCCCAGCACAGAGATGGAGGGACCAATCCTGCCTTCTGCAAGCCAGAGTTATCATTTGATAAAGCACCTGAGGGCACTTGCTGGGACCTCACCCAGTACAGAGATCTTGGTGGTTGGACTTGATGATCTTCAAGGTCTTTTCCAACCTTAATGATTCTATGACCTCCTTCAACAAACTCCCATCTCCTGGGGAGAATTCTGGATTTGTCTTATCCTCCAGGTTTGGCTATCCCCTCCTTCAGGTACTTGGTGTAACACAGACACATGGCGAACCCTGAATTCTCTCCTCACATGGCAGAGCAGCTTTAAAAAGAAAATGTGCAGCCATCCTGTAAAGTTAACCAAGCAAAAAGGTCACTTTCCCAAGTGGCGAGAGCAGTTCTGAGTTTTCCACCTGGGCAGCTGGAAACCTGGGAACACAGAGCATAGGCTGTGCAAGGCACTGAGCCATGTGGAACGGCACAAAATTGGGTTCTTGGGTTTTTTTTAAAGTGAGCTCCAGAATTCTGAGCTTTGCTTTCAAAAGGTCTTACTAGGATCACGCCTAAGACAGCCAGGCTGAGAGCTTGGCACTTAAAACAGCCACAGCATGGGGAGGGCAAAGCACAACTCCAACACTGACACAGGGAGCTGAAGAGTTTAGCTGGAAGTTTTGAGTCATGCTCTTGGATGTGGGCAACTGGAATAGCTTAGGCCCTTTCTGAGCTAAGCCCTTTTTCTTCTGTTCAAACAATAGCTGCAAACATCACTAATGATGAACTTTTGCTGTCCTCTGTATAACATATTTCCATATGCTACATGTTTTCTATACTTTGAGTTACTTCCAATAAATGGACTTATTGCAAACACCATCGATCAAAACTTAAATGCAGGCAGGACTCTACAAGTTATAAATACCTTGGAGAAATCAATTTCTGACATGCCTACAGAAATAAAAGCCAGGAAAAGCACAAGTCTGGTGTGGATTTAAGCACAGAAAGGCCCACCATAAATCTTCCCAGCTCAAAGAGTTTTGAGTTGCAGGATTCCAGGAAATAAAGCTGTTGAGCAAAGCAGCCCATCATCAGCCATAAAGCCATTTAAAATGAAGTTTCATTAATGAGTTACAGCACTTACAGGTAGGGAAGCGGCAGAAACTGATCTGATTCAGCAACTGCCGCACTAATGCTGTGGCCAGGGGAGAGAAATTGCACCACCAACACAATGGCCCATATCCACGGGCAGCACTGGTGGCAGGCAGGTTTGAGAACCTGCTCCCCACTACATACAGCAGCAACAGCCCAGAAAACCATGCTGCTCTTGTCAGTCTGTGGATAACCACATGTCTCAGTCACCGTTTCTGCAGGACCCTTCCTGGCCTTGAGCTACTTCCACAAACAGTTGAAGAACAGTCTTCCCCACACCAAACTGCTTCAGAGCACGAGTTTCTTGCTCATGTGAAATAAAAGCATTATTCACTTACTGTTCCTCCAGCACGACAGCAACTCACGAGTTGATCCCACCAAGCAGCCTGCCTTAGATCAAGCTACTCTCTTAGGAAAGCACTTCATTCCCTGTGCATGTGGAAGAGATCCTCTCCCATGCTAAATCCACCATACTACATCATTTTTTCAAACCAGTACAGAAAGCACAACAACTGTGCACACTCACACACAAAACCAATATCTGCAAGTAACTTCATTTCTTACTTCCTGGGAAAAGGGAGTTTCAGGGATGAGAAACCTCTTCAGCAGCTTTTACCAGCACTGGGAGAGTGCGTTAATGATTTACCCCGCAGTGCCATGAGCAGGTATTTGATAAGCGAGTGCTTTGTTATGGTCTGCTTCCCTGCCTTCGTCTGCACAACCAAATCAACTCACAAATGAAGCAGGCATGGTATTACTTGAGAGGATGGGGTAATGCTCCTCTAATTGCTTACCCTATCCTGCTTTAAGAAAATAATTTTTATACATATACACAGGCACGGAGATACACACACAGACTAAAAACCAATATGCCTGGAGTAGCTCTTCTATGAATATACATTTGTCTATAAATACAGAAACATGTATCTATAAATACACACAAACAGATGAGCTACTGTAGGTACAGGTTTTAAGTTTCTTCTCCAAAAGTCAAGTAAAAATAAACAACAAAAACTTGATCAACTCATTGCTATAAATCAATTAGAAAGCTTCCAGATTAAAGCATGAGGTTCAAAAGAGGTTTACAACAAAAAGAAGAGGTGGCTCTGCCAGAAATAGGATCACACAACATGGAAAGACTTGGCTGCGTGTCTAAGACACAGCTTATGGATAAAGTTGCATTCTCCTTTCTGAAGCGGGTTCAGCTCACTGAGAGGATTTTTGTGATTTCCCCATGACTCATTGTGCTCCTCCACACATCCAGGGCTCTACAACTGAAGCATTCACAGGTTTGGGTGGCGGGTGACACACGTGGAGCAGCATGGTATAGCACTTCCTTTGTACAGCTGCTAGAAAAACCTCACATAAAGTCTAAAATTCACTCTTGCTCTTACTGCTTCATAGAAATACTCACTCTAACAGCCCAGAGGACATTTGGCTGCAATTAAGGGGGAGGGGGGGTGCCCAAGGGGAGGGGTGCCCAAGGTGGCAAGAGGGCCAGCAGCTTGTCCTTGATCTCTAGTTTGTGCAAGCAAGTGCCACTGCTACGACATGTAACGCATAATTACCTTGTACCTGCGTGTGGTAAACAAAACTTTCAGACCTAGAAATTGTGGAGAGAGTCCAGGATGCCTCAATGGCTGGCTGTGGTGAGATATGAACCCATTTGACACAAACACGCTGAACCCTGGACACCATCTGGGGGGACAAGACAGGAGTGCTCACTGGCCAGATAACTGCTGTCTCAGTTGTTGGCAGCCTCGGAAAAAAAAAAGGAACCAAAAAACCAACCAAGCAACTAACCACAAGCTTGAGCAGCACCTTAAAAAAAAAAGTCCCCAGATATTGCATTTTAGATATTACTGTATCCAAGTCCTCCTGCTTGCTTCCAAAACACAGCCCCTGGCCCTTCACCAAGCAGTCGAACACATCTTTTAACTAAAACAGGATCATCCTGTGCCGAGAGCTACTCACTCATGGAAATCAGGCAGCAGCAGATAAGAGCAGCCAACTTTTCCTCTTCCCAGTTGCCAGCCAGATGTGATGAGGAAAGGGAGACAGCAGCAAGGCTGCTGCAAGTTGAAACGTTTTATGATCTTTCCGCTGCTTCCTCACAGCAACTCCAGACCCAAGATCTCGCTGGTGTCTCCTTCACAAGCCAAACTTCCTTCAAATTAAAAGTTGCCTTTCAACATTGTGCCGGGATTCCCCAGCACTCCTCTACTCAGCAACCCCGTGTGGGAAGCACCTGGAAAGGAAAGCACGAGAGGTGAACGGTGAACTAAGGGCGATGAAACAAACACTCGCTGTCGCCGTTTCTCCGCGGCCACGCTGTCTCGCCCTGCAGAGTGCGTCAGCGGCGGTGAGAGGAGGAGACAGAGGAGGAGGAGGGATGGGAGTGCCAGCCCAGCTGGAGGGCTGCAGTTGCTTGGTGTAATATCTTGTAGCAGCTCTGGGCTTTGACAGCAAAATAACTGCTAAAATGAGGGGAAATAAAATGAGTATATGAATTCAGGTCACAGAAATACAGAATGGTGGGGGTTGGAAGGGACCTCTGGAGATCATCTGGCCCAACCCCCCTGCTCCAGCAGGGTCACCCACAGCAGGGTGCCCAGGATCATGCCTAGACAGATTTTGAAAGCCTCCAGGGAAGGAGACTCCACAACCTTTCTGGGCAGCCTGAGCCAGGCTCTGACACCCTCACAGCAAAGAAGTTTTTCCTCCTGTTCAGGTGGAACCTCCTGGGTTCCAGTTTGTGCCCATTGCTCCTTGTCCTCTTGCTGGGCACCACTGATGAGAGTCTGGCCCCATCCTCTTGACTCCTGCCCTTTAGCCCAGATCCCCTCTCAGCCTTCTCCTCGCCAGCTCAACAGCCCCAAGTCTCACAGCCTTTCCTGGGCACAGAGATGCTCTAGTTCCCTCGGCATCTTCATAAAGACTCAGGATGACGTTATGAAATAGAAAGAGTTCAGCACTAGAAGGAAGGACCCATGTTTCTAATATATATAAATCCCAGACATTAAGTCCTACTCTACTAAAATAAAAACAAACCCAAAAACCTCCACCACAAAAAAGTCCTATTTCACCACATTAAAACAAGGCAAAACAACATTAGTTGGGGAATTATCCCCAAGCTTTCAATGCAGTTTTTGGCTACATCCCACCTCTGCCACCAGCGACAGGGTCCCTGGGCAGGCAGCATCACTGGTCCCCAAGGGCATGCATCCAGCCTTTATCCCAAGGACTGGAAACATAGAGGACCGAGGAAGCTGGCAGCTCCTGAGCACAAAAACAGAGGCTGGCAAAGATGAGTGGGAAAGGAAGGTATGAAGCATCCCTGGTGAGCATGAGAGGGAGTGGAGGACGTCTACTGGCCGCTTGCCTTGGGACAGCAGGGAGGTCCATGTAATTGGATACAAAACCACAATACAAAGCAGACTGAAACGACGTGTTGGAAAGACTAATGGGATGAGCAGCACTGGCATAGTGTTTTCCAGCAGCTTACATGAGAGTAAGGACTCTACACAGTCCACTGGCTGCTGTAAACCAAAGAGATACTGTCCAGGAATGAAGTCAGAGGCATATGAAGCAGCCTGCTTCCACTCCACAGATGAAATAATGTGGGGAAAAAAAATAAATAACGGAAATTAGCATTAACAAATAGCAGCATTGGGGTTTTTTAACTTCCAGGAGAGGAAGCCTGTTGCCAGTAATACCAAGGTATCTGCAGAGTCCCATTGAAGAAATACAGGGTGGAAAAAACGTTTTCAGAAGATGTGCAAAGAAATCCTTCCATACTGATCTTGTCACACAGAAAAATAAGTACTTTTAAGGAGTAATAGGTTTGGGGATTTTTAAATAGATAACATGCCTCTGGGCATGGCCCACCCATCCTTGTTCCTAACACATGTAGGCAGCCAAGTATCATAAAATGTTTTGGATTGGAAGTGACCTTAAAGATGTCTAGTTCCAACCCCCCTGCCATGGCAGGGACACCTCCCACTAGACCAGGCTGCTCAAAGCCCCATCCAACTTGGCCTTGAACACATCCAGTGATGGGGCATCTACAACCTTCCTGGCCAACCTGTGCCAGTGACTCGCCACCCATCAAATGCAACAATGTGTACACAATCAGCTCCTCTGCAAAGTCCAGAAGCCAAAAACGTCCACATTTGTCAGTAACCTTCAAATACTGGAGAGGAGAGGAGCGAGGAGGTGGTTTTGATGAAGGGCTCTGAACATCAAGTCATACATCTGCCAGTGCCAATCCAAAGAAAGCTCAGTGAGCATCTTGTGTCAGTGAGCCTAGGCAATTCCCCTGCCTTTAATTAATTTTTAAAAGTCTTTTATTCTAAAGATGAACAATAATAAAGCACTTTGCTTAAATAGTTCATCTTGTCCCTTTCTCAAACAGCGTTTTCCCTAATTTAAGAATTAAAAACCCATTGGCTCATTCGTCTGCAAATCATCAACATGGGAGATGGTGGAACCCAGTTGAAATGAACTCGTCATCAGATTTCCTTTTTCACAGCTTTTAGGAAGGATTTTAACAGTTGAGCTGTACCTTCAGCAGGCCAGAGAGTGCAGTGCAGCTCAGTCCATTTTATTTAAGACCTGAGGAGAGATGGGACGTGTGGATGAGACACCAGCGAGCTCCCTGTGCCTTTTTTCCAGCAGTCTTTGGTAATGGATCTCCATAAAGCTCAAAAGATGCATCTGCCCAACCTCGTCCCATTTTCTAGGAGGGATTCTGGATTAGAACTGGTGATCACTCATTACCTAAAGACTTCTTAGATGTAATTCAATCAATATCAATTCTGTAAATTCCTTCCATTGAGTATATACACAAGGAATAGAAGGATGAATTAGAAGACACAGTACAGGCCATGGATTCCTTGTTATGTGGATGGAACTCAGGTTTACTTTAGGCCAAGACACACTCCAGCAGAAGTCACCTGGTGAGTATAGCAGCCAACTTAACTCATTTCTGACAATAAATGCACTCGTATTTGACAAAAATGCTTTTTACTACTTCAGCAGATCTTTGCCATTTTTTTCCCCCAGCGATCCACAACTGTGTAGGTTTAGTGTTCTCAAGGCACGTAACAAAACCAGCCCTATTTTCTCATGAGGGAGGTGGGGCCAGAAGGGAGATGAGACAACAGTTTGACAAGTATTACAGGTAATTAAAAGTGAGCTTTGGGAACACCTTCTCAACATGTTTATCAATTATGCATTTAAATATTGCATCTGTCCAGGCAGATATAACTAAACACCCTGTAAATCCCTAAATAAATAAAAAGAAACCTACCTAATGAGTAATGAGCTCTTCCAAAGAATGTGCAAAAGGTGCTTTTCTTTCTCATGGACAATTTGGCCAGTATGTATTTAGCTTAAGGGCTATAAGGGAGGACAGACTGAACTGATTATGTCATTTTCTTTCTATAGGACTGAACATCTAGAATTAGTGCTCTCAATTAAGTGGCTACTGGTCTGCTTCATCTCCACCTTCTCGTATTGTGCTGCAACATGAGGATGATGATCACCAAAAAAATGCCTGAAGAAGAGAGATGGCCACCGAGTGCTGACTTTTTTGCTTCTTTCCTGACCAGGACACAACACACCACTGATACTGGGTGCAGTTTTGGGCCCCTCACTCCAGGAAAGACATTGAGGGGCTAGAGCATGTCCAGAGAAGGGCAACAAAGCTGGGGAAGGGTCTAGAGGACAAGTCTTGTTGAGAAGCAGCTGTGGGTCCTGGGGTTGTTGAGCCTGGAGAAAAGGAGACTCAGGGGAGACCTCCTTGCTCTCAACAACTCCCTGAAAGGAGGCTGGAGCCAGGTGGGGGTTGGTCTCTTCTCCCAAGGAATAAGCGATACGGCAAGAGGAAAATGGCCTCAAGCTGCACCAGGGGAGGTTTAGGTTGGTCATGAGGAGCAATATCTTCCCCAAAAGGTTTGTCAAGGCCTGGCCCAGGCTGCCCAGGGTGGAGTCTGCATCCCTGGAGAGGTTTAAAAGCCATGGAGATACGGTTCTGAGGGACATGGTTTAGTGGTGACCTGGCAGTGCTATCTTAACAGTTAAACCTGATGATCTAAAAGGTCTCTTCCAACCAAAACAATTCTATGATTTTATGATTTGAGGTTGACTGCTGGCATTTAATAGCTACCACTGAGCTTCAGCACTGATAATTCTTGCTAATTCAGGCACCACAAGCACTAGCAAGAGAGCATCCTTCCAAAACCCTGCTGGAATAAGGTCTTCCTTGCCTTGATACCTTAAATCACCCAAAATATCAAAAAAAGCTAGAACAAGCAGATTATATTGAGTCACCTTTTCCCTTGCCCATCAGTAAAGAAACTATATATTAGCAGATAAAATCCAGCCCTGAACATGAAAAGTAAAGTCTAGTGCAAGTGAAAAAACAACCCTACTCATTCACACCACCAAGCAAACTCAACCCCAAGTCCCAAGCACTAAAACACAGTGAAAAAAAAAAAAAAAAAGCTACTCTGATCTTTGCTTCAAAACATCGTGTTTGACAAGTGCTTGAAAAAACCCTTTTTAAAAATTATTTTCAATATATAGCCCTCTCTCTTCAGAGAGAAGCTGTTCGGTCTGAGCTACAATGTGACTACCTGCTTGAAAGCATTGCACTGAATCATTGTTTGCTGTAAGCATCAAACCCTCTACTCAGCGTTTAGTATTACAGCACTCTGAGCAACCCAGGCCACTCTAAAATAACTGCTCATTCCTCTTTCAGCACTCACCACCCCTCCAAAACAAGTGACCTAGTTTAGAGCAAACTCGTGGTGCAATCTGTAACATCGATCTCTCCAGAGATGCTGTGAATGCAACAAAAATCATAGAATGGGTTGGGTTGGAAGGGACCTTCAAAGATCATCTAGTTCTCTGATTCTATGACATCAGTCTGCAGCTCCCAGAGGACCTCCTGGCTATCAGGCTCTCCAGTTGGTGGGCTGGGATATTGCAATTCTTCATCCATCGTTTCCCCACTGGACTTGCTTTCCCATCCACAAGGAGCTTTTATCACCTGCCAGCCTCATGATCCCATCCTTTCTGTGTGCCTCCTGGAAGGGCAATCTCCCTCCCTTCCTTAGCTTCCTGGTTCTCACAGTGGTCCCAGTTTGGTATTGAGGCTATGCTGTGCTTCAGACTGGTCTAACTGTGTGTGAAAAAGGAAGAGGAGCTGCCTGTGTGAGCTGCATTTGTGCCTTTCTTTCTAAAGATGGGATTCACCCCACCAGGAAGGCTCAGCGCATGGATGGAGATACTTCATGTTGTGTGTCTACCAGCTTACAGCAGTGTATTTAAGATAATGAGACAAAAAATGTGTGGATGGAGAGCAAGTCCTCTTTCCACTGTTATGATGAGGGCCTCAGTTCAGCCAACACCTGAAATACTCTGGAGCATCCAAGACATCCATATAAGCCTGGCAGATGCAAGATCAGGTTGGATGGGACCTTGAGCAACCTGGTCTAGTGGGAGGTGTCCCTGCCCATGGCAGGGGGGTTGGAACTAGATGATCTTTAAGGTCCCTTCCAGTCCAAACCATTCCAATGATTCCAATCCCCCTGCCACAGGCAGGGACATCTCCCACTAAACCAGATCCTGTTGCTTATTATTGATGTAAAGCTTACTTCTTCCACCTCCAAAGTTGGGCTTTTTAACTGCTTTTCTTAAGCTGAGATGTCTTTGTAAAGACAAAATTGAGAACACTGCAATGTTCTGAACAGCTTTGGCCAAGACCTTGCAGCACACCTGCTTTACGATCCAGAAACAAAGCACTTTTTGTTAAAGATGCACAAACACTCATTGCTAAAATAAACCTGTTCTGGCCACCATCGCTCCATCCTGTCTTCTGAGGGTTTGCAACCAGCAAATTCCTGTTTAACACATGATTTTGAACAGGCCAGGAGCTTAAAAAACAAAAAAACCCCAGCAACAAAACCAAAACCACCACCAGAAAAAAAATCAACTAGCAGTGGACTCTCCCCCCTAATCTATCATCTTTCTTAATTGAGAAATAACCTGAAATTTTATTATTACAAATATACAACATAATAATTATTGCTACTGCATCTGTATTATGGTGTTAACAGGAATTACAGCTTTTTATGTGCAAGGCTGTTGAGAACACAGTTGCTTTTGAAACTGAAAAGTTGTTACTAAATTTACCTCAAATGAGGTTCTGATAGATACCAGAAACATTGAAAGTTTGAGTTTAGAAATATGAAAAGGTTGAGTTTAAAATCTATGAAGCATTTATTAGAAGAATCTCCAGAAACACCAGGTTTAAGTCCTTAGGTGTATGAAACAAAGGGTGGTTCTGGAGTTCTGATGTGCTCTTCAGCTCCAGCAATTAAGCTTCCAGAGAGGAATGCTGTGTCATGGAGCGTGTGACTCCCAGAGCAATGTCCAGAGGAAACCACACTTCTTTCTCTTCCTATAAAAAGCTCAACCCACTTTTAAGTTGAATCAAGTTACCTGAATGAAAAAAAAAATCTTTCCTCCAACAAAGGAGCTAATTTCAGCACATTCAGCAGAACAAAGGTGTATTTTAAATCACTTGTGAAGAGGAGGATTGTGCAACCTGCCAGCAAACCCAGTGTCTTCTGGAAACCCAGCTGACAACATCCATTGCTCCTCCTTCAGCAGCGAATGAAGAAATCCGTTGTGTTGTATTTGAACATGTGTTTGTACTTTGACCTCACACCAGTTTTGCAACCCCTGGATGTTTTGACTGGCTGACCTGTTCCTGGGCAGCTCCCAGTTCACTCCCCTTCTGTATCTCACCCTGTGCACAGTCATGGGACTCCACCGTGTTGTGACAGCTCTGAGGGATCACACACACATTCAGCACCCTCGCTGTGACTGAAAGCTGTAAAGAGGACAGCAGAAACACCACTGGGATTCCCATGCATCCTGGAGGATCTGCCAGAACCTTTTGCTGCTGATAAAGCAACTCTCCGTGCCACTCGTGTTGTCCAAGCCATGCAAGCAGCTTAAATCTCTGGAGCTGTCATCTAACTGGCTTTGTAAATGGATAAAATCAGTCACTTGGCTTATTGTGTGAGTGTCCCTGGGCTGAGGGTGTGTACATCCTCCTGCTGCTCCTGGTCAAACACTAGAGTTGTCCTTTAGATCACTGAAGAAACACCTCAGTCGTGGCTCTGCCATTAGAAGCTGGGGTTGTTCTGCAGAGTCTAGCATTCAGCACCTCTTCAGAGGTCAGAGTAGAGAAAACCAAGGTGGCACACTGTGTTACTGCAATACACTTTCTACAGGAGAGGTGCAACCCAATATCCAGTATAAAATAAGTGGCCACTGCTGTGGCCACATTTTAACCCAGAAGAGTGCAGCTTTCCATAAAAGAGAAAAATAGAAACAAGATGAGGGTAGTGAGTCACTGGGACAGGTTTCCCAGGGATGTTGTGGATGCTCCATCCCTAGAAGTGTTCAAGGCCAGGTTGAATGGGGCTTTGAGCAACCTGGTCTAGTGGGAGGTGTCCCTGTCCACGGCAGGGGTTTGGAACTAGATGATCTTCAAGGTCGTTTGCACCCCAAGCCATTCCATGATTCTATAGGACACCCTTTCCAAACCCAGCATCTCAACTAGAAGGACATTTTCACGTGGAAGGGTGTTATTCCCACATGACCGCATCCAGTTACCTAGCTCATCGACTGCCACTCCTATCCTCTGATCCACTTATTTCTTCCCCTGAGAAGTCTCTTTACCCCAGTGTTTCAAAATCCTCTGGCTAAAGAAGTCACTCACCATCTTGGAACATCATTTTGGTTGCATTTCTTCCACAGAGGCCTCTGTTTACAGGCGAAGTTGCGCTGGTTCAGCCATCATCATTTTATGCTGCCATCAGTTGCCTGATCACACAGGACAACACTGAACTCAGCAACATCCCCTCAGAAGTCTCCTTTCAAACAATCCTGCCATAGGTTCCTGTGGGCCCAGCTCTTCCACTGCCCACTGTGGTGCTAGCACTGCCTGCTGGATACAACAGACAGGGATAGTTCCTGCAGTGCTCCTTAACATAAAAGGACACCACTAAGAGAACTCATCAAGATGCAACCAACCCCAACAGAAGCTGAGTGGCTCCTGGTTGATATAGTCCTGGCCTCGCCCACAACCCCCACCACGACCACCTGGGTGAGGGCAGAGCGAAAGAGACACAGGTGCGACAGGTTCTGCCTCTGGAACCTGAAGCCAGTATGGAAAACAAAACACTCTGCTAGGTTGTGACTCATCCACAGGTCAACTCCAACTTGGGGCCCACAACTCAGGCCCAAGCACTTCAGGCAGGCAATAGATTATTTCCTCAACAAACACCATCATGGGACACAGACTGGTAGAACCATTGATTTTTCCACCAATGAGTTAATTCCTGCGTTAATTGCCCTACATTTCAACGCTGCTGGGTTTGCACACGAGCAGCCTGGCATGTCTGGTCTACTACGCCTTCTAAAGCTTTTGATAGACTAGGTTGGACTTGCCCAGAAACATGGCCTGTAATGCTGGATGCCAGCTGCTGCCCTCAGCCCAGAAGCAGTTGGGAACCTTTCAGGAAAATATCCTTGCTTGTTTTAAGTATGGCTGGCTGGACACAGCGAGTTGCTAATTTATTATGCGTAAGCAGAGCCAAAATGGCCATACTTGGGCTTATGCAAAGCACTGCAAGGCAAATGCTTTTCCTTTCCAGTAAAAAAAGGAATGCACATTTTATTAGCACACAGTTCCTCCTGTTTGTGGGCTTGCCCAGCAATCCCTGTGCTAAAATGGCGAGGTTTGAAATTGTACTAATGATGATCTCTACGCCAAGAAGGGGCAGACTCTTGACTTCCCTCCAATTCCCTCTGTTCTTCAGTTGCACCCGACTGTAAATACCAGCTTCAGGCTCTGCTGATGCTACCTCTTACCCTTCGATGGAATTTTTTATTAATCTGAAGGACCTAAAGGAGGCAGAAGGCTGTGCTCTCATCCAGCGTGACCTGGACAGGATGGAAAGCTGGGCGGGGAGAAATTTAATGCACTTCAACAAGGGCAAGTGTAAAGTATTGCATCTGGGGAAGAACAACCCCATGTATCAGTACAGGTTGGGGGCTGATCTGTTGGAGAGCAGCTCTGGGGAAAAAGATCTAGGAGTCATGATGGATAAGAGGATGACCATTAGCCAACAATGTGCCCTTGCAGCCAAGAAGGCCAATGGCATCCTGGGATGCATTAAGAAGAGCGTGGCCAGCAGGTTGAGGGAAGTTCTCCTTCCCTTCTACTCTGCACTGGTGAGGCCCCACCTGGAGTACTGTATCCAGTTCTGGGCACCCCAGTTCAAGAAAGACAGGGAGCTACTGGAGAGAGTCCAGCACAGAGTCACTAAGATGATTAAGGGAGTGGAGCATCCCCCTTCTGAGGAAAGGCTGAGGGAGCTGGGTCTCTTTAGCCTGGAGGAAAGGAGACTGAGGAGTGATCTCATTAATGTCTATAAATATGTAAAGGGTGAGTGTCGGGAGGATGGAGCCAGGCTCTTCTCAGTGACATCCCGCGATAGGACAAGGGGTAATGGGTACAAGCTGGAGCATAGGAGGTTTCGGGTAAACATTATGAAAAACTTTCACAGTGAGGGTGACAGAGCACTGGAACAGGCTGCCCAGAGAGGCTGTGGAGTCTCCTTCTTTGGAGATATTCAAAACCCGCCTGGATGTGTTCCTGTGTAACCTGATCTAGGTGATTCTGCTCTAGCAGGGGGGTTGGACTAGATGAACTTTCCAGGTCCCTTCCAACCCCTAACATTCTGTGATTCTGTGAGCCAACACTTTCCAGTACAAGCAAAATTAGCATCTTAAAAAAAATAAACCCCTCAAACAACCAGCTAAAAAACAAAGCAAGATTTAAGACATGATGGTATTTCCTGCCAGAGTTCAGCAGCAGGGCTCCGGGGTGTGAAAGGGGCTTTTTCCTGTTAAAGATCAACTAACCCAGTCTCCACATCCTGACTGTTTGCCTACCCTGAGTCACACCAAATGCAAAGTGGAGAGAAATCCAACTCCTTCATTTGCAGGATGTTTGTGCAGCACCTCAGCAGAGTGGTGAATTAGCCTGGACATGAGACCTACACCCGCTGTTCCTGCGGTGAGCATCTCTCGTATCCAGGTAGCAGACCCAGGACAACGTGTACCTCACCCAAAGGTGAAGCACAAACCAGTTATCCATTCATCATTGCCTCCAGCTCCCTTTTTTTCCCATGTAACTGAAAGTAAATATTCACAGGTTAAACGGCCCTGACTGAGACATACCAACCTATCATACTCATTGCATGATGTGGATTAATACTGCAAACCAGGGCTTCAAACATCCACTTCCTTCATCCCAAGGGCAAAAGGAACACCACAGCATACGCAATAAGGAGCAGTCTGTAAGGACCAGGGTGTTGTATTGACAATATCCTGTGTTGGTGCAGCCGGTGTTATCACCACCGTACACATGGGCAAGCCATGTGATCACATGGTCACAGCACACATCCTCTCCTTCCAGCCTCCTTGCTGTGACTTTACCTGGGTTCAAAGGATGACAGGATGAACTCAGAGCATGAAAGAAGAAAAGATGCTCCCTTGAGCTGCAGAAGTGTGATTGCAGGACACAAAATATGGCAAGGTACAAGCATAGAAAACATCAGAGTTTCTGTTACATCAAAATGACAGAACACTAGCACTATCTTCTACATCCATCTGCTTGTTAAAGGATGAGACCTTTGATTCAGTTCTGGATTTTCCCTCTGATGAACACATGGACTGGCCAGTTGTTCCCTCTGGTCCAATTTATTCCTTTAGGAAGTACAAGCACCAGTTCTGTGTAAGTATTAAAAATGTCAGTGTGGTCCTTCCAACACGACCATTACAACTCTTCTTCCTAGCAAACACAACCCCTCAAAAATTCTGCATTTACTGAAATCCCCATTCATCATGTATCTTACGTGTACACCTTCCACAAGCACCTGAATTTGCATCTTTGACTACAATGCCAAGCACTGACTTGAACAGGGAGTTGAGGTCACTTCATCCTGCTCCCACTGAAGCAAACTCAGCAGCTTTGACCACAGAAGCCATTGTGCACTCCAGGCAGGAGCTGAAGCTTGTATTTTCCAGCACATTTTGAGTCCTGTTTAAGTGCAGCATCCATTCACATCACACAAGACCTGATACATATCAATTTAGGATCATAGAATCATTTAGGTTGGAAAAGAACTTTAAGATCATCTAGTCCAACCATAACCCTACCAAGTCCACTGCTAAACCATGTCCCTCAGCACCACATCTAAATGGCTTTTAAACCCCTCCAGGGATGGTGATTGAACCACCTCGCTGGGCAGCCTGGGCCAGGCCTGACAACCCTTTCAGTGAAAAATTTTTTTCCAATGTCCAACCTAAACCTCCCCTGGCACAACTTGAGGCCATTTCCTCTTGTCCTATCAGTTGTTACTTGTGAGAAGAGACCAGCATCCACCACTCTACAACCTCCTTTAAGGTAGTTGTAGAGAGTGGGAAGGTCTCCCCTCAGCCTCCTCTTCTTCAAACTAAACAACTCTAGGTCACTCCCCATAAGCCATGTTCTCTAGGTCCTTCACCAGCTTCATATCGTTCTCTGGACCTGCTCCAGAACCTTGATGTCTTTCTTGTATGGAGGTGTCCCAAATTGAACCCAGTACTCAAGGTGTGGTCTCTCCAGTGCCAAGTACAAGGGGATGAGCACTTCCCTAGTCCTGCTGGACACACTAGTTCTGATACAAGCCAGCTTCAGTCAGCTGTCAACCAACATCACTAGGTTCTTTTTTGCTGGGCAGTTTCCAGCCCACTCTTTCCCCAGCCTGGAGCATTGCAGGGGGTTGTTGTGACCCAAGTGCAGGACCTGGCACTTGGCCTTGTTGAAGGTCATACAACTGATCTTGGCCCATTGATCCAACCTGTCCAGATCCCTCTGAAGAGCCTCCCTACCCTTAATCAGATCAACACTCCCACCCAACAAGGTGTCATCTGCAAACTTACTGAGAGTGTCCTCAATCTCCTCATCCAGATTGTTGACAAAGATATTAAACAGAAGTTCCCCAATACAATTTCTTAATCTCCTTGGGAGTTATGTACTGTAGAAGGAGGAACACGTATAGATTTGATTTGAAAGTAAGTAGCAGGTTTCATTCCAACCAACTTCTGGTTTACATGATGAGTTTTAATGACCAAGGATACGTCCACAACCTATATATAGCCTTGCTAAAGAGACTACTAGGAGTTTTCTCAGTTCTAAAATACTCTCAAAGTCTATTTATGCTTTGAATACATCATGTTGTCGCATAGTATATTTACAGAGCACCAATTGCTAAATTGAGCTACAGCCAAATATCTTTCTCCTGGCATTCATCAAATATATTTTGGCTGGCATTTATTGCACTCACACTTGGCGTTTCTGTTCCTGACACCAGCCACAATGGAGAGACTCTGTACGTCTTCTCAAAACCCACACAGGAGACCTTTGTGTCACTCTGAACTCCTGCAAGTCCCTGTATGACCAAAGCACAGATGAGGGGAAGCATTCTGCTTGATACCCCGCTGCCTCTTGGCTGTTCCCGGTGGATTATCCAAGCTCAGAAGTAACTGGAGCAGATTCTGCACAAGCTGGGTGGGAGAGAGCTGTGTATCAACTGTGGGCACCAACATCCTTCCTGTGCTCTCAGAATCTTGAGTCAAAGAAACAGCCCATAGCTTTTTAAAGACCTACTGCAATGGATGACATTACTTGGAGATTATTGTGCTGCACACTATGATTTCCTAGATCAAGGAGAGATTAGTTTCTTTCCCCTCCACACCAAAGAGGACTAATCCAGAACAGTATTTCCACAGACCTCCCACTGTTTCTTCAAAATCACTGCCAGAGCTTTTATCCTGCAGTTACCATACACTGTGATTCTGTGATGAATTTAAAATATCTAAGAGGGAGCAGAGAAGGGTAAAGGTAAATACGTGAGCTTTAAAGAGAGGTGGACTTGCTTTCTTGCCCTCTTTATTTATGCAGTACAATTAGATTTGCTTGGTGACCGGCGTTTCTGCAAAAACAAGGTGCTCAGTTCACACTGTGCCTGTAGAAAACCTCAAGCCTTGAAGTGTTGCTTTCTGTCTTCTACAGCTTGCAAGTAGCAAGTGCAGCTTCAGACCTCAGAAAACCTGTACTTCAACCAAAAATAAATGGCCTTTTTTTGCAAACTCTCCTACATACCACCATAGTCTATTCAATGTACACTTTTATCACAGAATCATTAAGGTTGGAAAAGACCTCTAAGATCATCAAGTCCAACTGCCAGCCCAACACTACCATGACCACTAAACCTTATCCTGAAGCACCACATCTACACGTTTTTTGAATACCTCCCAGGATGGTGATTCCACCACTGTCCTAGGTAGCCTGTTCCAAGGCTTGACCACTCTTTCAGTAAAGAAATTTTTCCAAATATCCATCCTAAACCTCCCCTGGCACAACTTGACCCCATTTTCTCCCATCTTATTGCTGGTTATTTGGGAGAAGAGATAAACATCCACCTCACTACCCTCCTTTCACGGTCTCCGCTGAGCCTCCTTTTTTCGAGACTAAACAACCCCAGGTACCTCAGCTGCTCCTCACAAGACATGTCCTCTAGACCCCTCACCAGCTTCAATGCCCTTCTCTGATACTGCTCCAGCCCCTCAATGTCTCTCTTATACTGTGGTGCACAAAACTGAACCCAGTACTCAAGCTGTGGCCTCACCAGTGTTGGGTACAGAGGCACAATCACTTCCCTACTCCTGCTGGACCCACTGTTTTTGATACAAGCCAGGATGCCATTGGCCTTCTTAGCCACCTGAGCATATGCTGGCTCATCTTCAGCCCCTGAGCACTGTGTGTGCAGGCAGATGATGAGACAGTCTCCCCAGATTATAAAGAACCATTGTCCTGAAATCTAAGCTTTCACCAGCCTGTTTCACAGGTCCTTTGTTGAACCCCTCCATCTCAAACACAATCACGTATTTAAAAGTTCACAGTTTTGTGAGAGTGTTAGAGGATTGGTTAAACAGAAAAAGACCCTTTACCTTCGCAGGCTTCCTGTCCTTCCCAAGTGACCATTTTGTGTCACTCTTCAGCCCCCCCTTCTCACTGAGGGGAGAAGAAAGGAACACCTTATCTCACACATTTGGTTTTGCTTTGGCTCTGTTGGAGGGATTTCTTCCAAGGCCAACAGCCCTGCACTGTCACTGGGTGTATATATAGACACATGACAGAGGAGGTGGAGAAAGACAGACAGTCCTCCTGTGGATATTCGCTTGCAGGAGGAAAGACCTAAGCAAGGGAGAATGTCAGAAATAAAGTCCTTCTTCTAAAGCTACAGGCACCATGTTGGCTCTGACACTAAAACCAGGTTGAATGATATGGGGGTGTACTCAGAAGAGTGTGGCCAGAAGGTCCAGGCAGGTTATCCTCCAACTCTACTCTGCCCTGGTGAGGCCACATCTGGAGTACTGTGTCCAGTGCTGGGCTCTCCAATTCAATGGAGACAGGAAACTACTGGAGAGAGTCTAGCAGAGGCTACGAGGATGATTAAGGGACTGGAGCATCTCTGTGCTGAGGAAAGGCTGAGAGACCTGGGACTGTTGAGCTAGAGAAGAGAAGACTGAGAGGGGATCTGATCAATGCTGATCAGTATACAAAGGGTGGGGGTCAAGAAGATGGGCCCAGACTCTTTTCAATGGTGCCTAGTGATAGGATGAGGGGCAATGGACAAAAACTTGAACACAGGAAGTGCCAACTCAACATAAGGAAAAACTTTACCATGACAGTGCCAGAGCCTGGCCCAGGCTGCTCAGAGAGGTTGTGGGGTCTCCTTCTCTGGAGGGATTCCAAACCCACCTGGACATGATCCTGGGGACCCTGCTGTGGGGGACCCTGTGTTCCCAGTTCAAGAGGATACTCTGTGCACAAACACACTCAGAGCACGATACTTAGCGAGAAAACAGTGAGATTTATTGGTCAGTGATAGTCTTGTGAAAGCGATAGTTAGCACGGTGCATTCCCCTTTAAGCAAAGTCTATGCCCAGCAGCAGGCAGAGTGTATCCCTTTAAGAGCAGCCTGCTCAGTTGCAGACTGTGCACAAGCGGCGAGCTAGCAAGGTGTGCTGTTAGGTTAGTAGGATCTCACCAACCCCATTACTGGTGAAAGACCGCTGAAGCAGAGAGTAAATAGGATGATCCAGATCATTGCAGAGAAAGGAGGAGATGAGGGGTCGTACGGAGCGAGCCAAGGTNATCCAGATCATTGCAGAGAAAGGAGGAGATGAGGGGTCGTACGGAGCGAGCCAAGGTGCCCCTTATATAACATGGTGCTCTCTCTCCGTCGCCTCCCCCAGCTCCCCCATCTCAGCCAGGAGTCGGACTTTTATATTCTCGGCAGATTCTGGAAAAAAAAAACCTGGCAAAACATCATCTCACCCGTGGCCAGCGTGTGAGACGATGTTTGCAGGTGCATGGTCTGCTTAACAGTAGCTCCCAGACTCCTACATGTGTTGTTCAAAACAACCTGTCTTCCCAGGGCTAAATCTGGAGTGTAATTCTCTCCCAAGGCCACATTCTCATGGCAAAGTCCAGCTTGTAATTTTCTATCCCTCACACACCCTGCTGGAGCAGAGTGGTTGGACCAGATGATCTCCAGAGGTCCCTTCTAACATCTACCATTCTGTGATTCTGTGAATATTGCATCCATCCAATAATAGGGAGTTTCTCACACATTCCTGGCTGTTGCCAGAAGACGTGCTACTTCTGCTTGGCAAAGCCTGCCATCCTGGCAGCTCACAGCCTTCCAGATGTCCAACTAAGCTTCATGAAAGCCACCTGTGCACAGATATGGAAGCACCTGTAGGTTGTTATGGGGAAAGCTCTCATCCCATTTCTAGGAACTCTACACCCCTGGGTGTCAATCTGTAGTAGCCGTACACCATTGCAGGAGGTCTGCCCACACTCACAGGGCTACAGGAGACATGGTGGGATAAATAATGCAACTGGATGAGTATCTGGATGCACACAGGATCTTCAGGAAGGACAGGAGCTCATAGAGGACTTTCACCACCCTGACACTTGCTGGAGAGACAAAACAACATAGCAGAAGCAATCGGGGAGGTTTCTGGAAGTTTCTGCTCTGATTACAATGACATTTTCCTAACACAGGTGATCAAGGAGCCAACAAGGAGAGGTGTTCTGCTGGACCTCATGCTTATAAACAAGCAAGAACTGGTCAGGGATGCAAAGGCTGGGGCAGCCTTCACTGCACTGACCATAAGATGGTGGCGTTCAGGACCTATAAGGGAAGAAGCTGTGAGGAAAGACTGCATCACAGCTCTGGACTTCAGGAGTGCACTTGAAGAATCCCATGGGATACTTCAGAGAGAAGAGGGATCCAGAAGACCTGGTTAATGTTAAAGGACCACCTTCTCCAAGCTGTTGTCAATCTCAACAAGTAGGTAATCAAGCTGAGGTGGCGGGAGGCCTACATGGAGGAGAGCAAGGAGCTCCCAATCAAACTCAAGTGCAAAGTGCCCTGCAGCCGCAGGGGCAGGTAACCCAGGAGGAATCACAGAATCACA
>VYZX01033443.1:9891-28543 GCA_013401335.1 Brachypteracias leptosomus
ACAGAGCATTTTACTTTCATTCATTCATTCCAGTAATATGACTAAACACCTTTAACTTCTTTCATCAACTCTCTACAGTAGTCACTTCATGCCGGCAAGACAAAAAGTAAAGGAAAAAAAAAAGTATAAAGTCCAAACAGGCTTTTTGAAGTATAACCAGATAGTACTTTACAACGTGTTCCCCTCTGCAAAATAATAGTAGGCAGCCCTTTAATACCCTTCTTTGAAAGACAAATTTAGTTTCTTTACCTATAATCTTTAAANACTGATGGATCTCAAAGCTTTTCTATTGCACAACCTAGCAAAAGAATACACTAAAAATTACTTTGCTTTATACTGTTCAATCATTCTATGTGTGCATCTCTGTGATGAAAGAATGTACTTGATGGAGTAAGTCCCAAGTCTAAGAGTCTTTTTCTGGACAATCTGTAGATCTGAATTATGAATTACTCTACCAATGAACCAATAAGTTTCAAAGGCTTGCCTTTTTGTGGTGGCTCAGCACAAGACACTGAAGAGGCCAGAAAGTACTGCCTAAACAGTTATCATTCCAACTGCAAAGGATAATGAAAAGAAAATCTTCCTTTGGCATAAAGAGAAAAAATAATATTATAAAGATTTGTCTGAAACATAAGCCAGACATTTCACGTGGAATGGTTCCTGTCTATTGCTAATTTCAAATGAAGAAAATCTAGGTTGTCTTCTTCTGCCTCCCCTTTAAAATTCTATTAAACATATAAAATTCCAATCTTGTATGTATTAGAATGGAAACAGAAGCTTCTAAATTGAGAGAAATAACTCTGAAGGAGGGGAAAAAAAAAAAAGGCTCCCTTACCCCAAGATGAATCCTTTAGTCTCTCCTCAATTCCATCCTTCTTAAGATGAAGCTTGGAAGAAGAATCCATAGTTAGATGGATACAAGTTACTCTCACCTATTAACATGTATCTTTCAGTAAAAGAGAATTCAAGGGAAGAGTGAAAATGGTTTGAGGTTGAGCTGAAAGTTAGTTTTATAGCAGCCGGTCAAGAAGCCAAATCCAAACAACCTCCTCTCTTGCTTTTATCAGAGCATCATCTGAGGAATGTTGTAGATTAGAGACTCAAACAAAGGAATTTTGAACCCTTGATATGCTTAAACAACTTGTCTTATCTAACTGAGAAGCAGTTTGTAGCAATTCATACTCTTTGCCTATTTGTAAAGTGGTCATATTCAAATATGGATAACCCAATTAAACAACAAATTCTTTGCGATCCTTAGGGTTGGATAAAAGTCTGGAATGGTGATATTTAGTTAATATCTACAGAGAAATGATGTGGAAGGACTGTGGGGAACTGAGGTTTATAGCAGAAAGATTTGGGACTTGGACACTGCATTATGCCAAGTTCCACATGTGAGTCATTTCATTCTTTCCTCTGGACAACTGATTAATCCCGTTCCAGTACAGCAGCAAGTTGTAAGACACTTTGTAAATGCACCAAGCTGTTCCCAGTGCTATTGCCAAATAAAGTAAGAATATTTTCTTTGATGTGAAGAAAAGTTACATTCCTTCCTCCTTCAATAGCTAGCAATGTTGAGAAACTACTTAGGTGAATCACTAAAATCTTGTTACACGACATATCAGAAATCTCATTCAGATCAAGCAACAGAGATATAGACATCAGTGGGGACAGAAAATAAGGAAAAAGAAAAAAGAAAAAGTGGAAAAGATAAATACATGAATAAAGCACTTTCATCAACCCTTTCTTTCTTATCAGCAGAGCCTTAAACATGTCCAGATTAACTGTTGTAGAGATGATAATTAAGAGAAAGAGTATGTGAAGAAATATACGTGAAAGATATTCTGTGTCCACTGTTAGGAGGGCTGGAAGTGCTATGACACAGACCCTGGACAAATGACTTAGTCTTAGAATTTCTCCACTCTGTGATGGCCACAGATCTGACTTTCAACAATCATTTCAGCTTCCTGGTTACTGCTCAAAATGTTTTCCATTCTAATCCAAGTTTTATAACAAACCTGTAAGGTTTCAGAGTGCTAGAGAAAGCATTACAGAAATGCAGATCATACTGCTGGTTAATGCAGTTCCTATAAGTAGCAGTCATAATAAATAATTGAAATAATATGTACTGCTGATTCACAGTGAAGGCAAAAAGCCCTACTGCACCTTGCTGACGGAACTACAGATACAGCTGAAGACAGGAACATTACACTTTGCTATTGAGACATACAATGCCTTAAACTGAAGACCAAATCCTAGCTGGCTAGAAAAGAGTAAAATTACAGCTCAGTTGTGTCTGAGAATCAATGATAATATATTGTAATCCAACAAATAATATTTTTTTAGAATGTTGTTCAAAAGCGTTAGATTCTCTGAAGATCCATAATATACCAAGTTGTTGTCCCTCCTTATTTACATGATACGGGTATTGTAACAGCTCTTGTACTTTGTAGCATACTGGAATCTCATGTCATGGACATTTTCCTCAAAGGTCTCAATATTGAACTGTAGCTCTTCCATAGCAGCCCAAAAAACTACTGTTCATTTGCTAAGGCTCCAATCCTCCATAATGGACAATCTTCCACTCTAGGAATCAATTCAAGTTGTTCTGTGCTTTCTGGACAACATTTGTTGCTTATGGAGAAAAAAAAAGACGTTTTATTTCACCTGCACTGTTGTTGCAAAAGTAGCTCATAGCCAGTTACAACACTGGACTTCCTGAAAACAGACAAAAAAAACCAGTCTCCTCTGCTCTGTGCAAACACACACACACGACACACACAAAACTGTTCTGTTTGCAGTAAATAAGATATGAATTACATAGTTTTAATATACCATTTTCTAATAATATAATTGTTAAAATATTGGTGGGTGGGGGAATCCATTCTCCAAATTTAATAGGATAACAATCTTTCCCTTGGACCCTGATCTTATCCCTTCAAGTTACAAAAAGAAAAAAAACAAACAAACAAACAAAACAACCAAGACAACTGGCAAACAAATTTATCACATTATTGTTGGCATTGAAACAGAGGAACTTTTAATCTGTTTCAGCTGAAATCATATGATCCAGTAGCTGGGGGGGAAGGGATATTAATAGCAGTCAGGGCAAAAGAGGAGAAGGGAGCAACTTTCCTCAGCCCAGAGCTAGGCAGTAGGTCCTCCGCAGCTCTTCTTCCACCATCCAGCCAAGCGCATGGGGCCAGCAGGGTGGAAGCCCAGCAGCAGTGGGCTCGCAGAGGCAGCTCTGGGCATCAGGGCTGGGTGGTTTCTGACAGCCCACCCCAACTACAGCTACGGACTCACACCATGGCCCTCCCGACGCCAGCTGACCCCACTTTTGATCAGAGTGCATTTGAAGAGCTTTTAGGCTACTTCTGCAATAGATGATAGAGACAGCACTGAAAAAAGTAAATTGGCTATAAGCAAGACCGTATCTCCTACTTGATATCGATAACTTATTCCTTTAATAAGGGGCAAGAGAGAAGAAAAAAAAACAAAAAAACAACCAAGGAAGATGGAGAAATGGCTTTCATCAACAGAAATGCATACATCAGCCAACAAGCTGAATAATCACAAAACAGGGAAAAACCCTGATCCAAGCATTAATAATTCAATTAGTATTCATTGAAATAACATTGATTTTAATTAATCTATTTCACATCACTGTTCATATCCTATGTGCTTTCTATTACAGCTTAAAAATCATTAGTGTATGAGCCTGCTAAGTACTCATATCTTTAAAAATAACAAAAAGGAGACACAAACTTGCCAAATAAATATTTTAAAGCCTCAAATAATCAATAAAGAAAAATGAATTCTAATTGCTTGTCACTGTGCATTACTAATACGGAATACACTAGTGTGTCGCCAGCTGTATTATATACATGATTTGATTCATTGGAACTTCAGTATGTTAAAATATTGGTAAAAACAGCATCAGCCACGGAAGTATACACTTACCAGCTTGTGCTTGTACAGTGGAGTATCTGGCACTATTCAGTGACTGACTGAAGCAGAACACTTTTCATTTATTTTACTGCTCTTCTCTGAGCTCATCCAAAATACACAGGAACAAAAAACCGTACATGTTTTTGTCTGAAGTAGGCCCAGCAGATCGATAGAGAATATCTGTGTTCACCACAGAGCTTTGCTGGAGATGATGTGGAACAAGGTGCATTTCTAAAGGAAACTCCAAGAGCCACTGTATTCCTGAAGCTCTGTGCACAACAGCCAGTCAGAGCCAGCATACAACAACTGCACTTCTCTGCTTTAGGACATAATTTCTCTTTTTCATGTCGGGTCATGTTGATGCTCTGGCCCTGGCCCTTCTGCAGGATACTTTACCAGTGGCTCCCTACCAAGCTGGATGAAGAAGAGAGACGCATAGGCAAATGCAATTTGATAGAGAGCAGCAAGACTATTCTGAACTGCCCAGTATACAAAAATGATTTTATAAAGAGGTAAAAATAAATATTCTCCTCTTTACATTCTCCTGTCATTACCCTTTATGTCATAGTGACACAGTGAATCCACAATTATTGTTACTACTTAAATGATTTTATTTATTTTTACAATATATTGAGGAAATTTCAGACTTTGAATACAGTCTGATGTTCTTTTGTCTAGCTGGACAACTACAAATCAGAGATATGAAAGTCCAAAAAAAGTTTTTTGCTTCCTATAGGTCCCTAATTAGCTCAGTCAATTTTTATTAGTTTCCACAGGTTCAGATTTCATTGCAAGGCAATCAAAATTCTTTAAATCTTTTCACTGTCAGTCATCTGTCTTTGCCCAAGAGAGCCTTTCACATCACAGCTTTTACCTTGTTCTCCAACAATGCTCATACTTGTTCTCTTAATTGATACTTGTTTACACTAACGATTTCTGCTATGTGTGAAATACTTTCATGTGTAAAATAAACTGTAAGTAGCATTTCTCTATTTCCACCCCAAACTCATTATCTGAATGCTACAGGTTACTCCACGTTTCTATATACACAAAACACAGAAGTGCTGATTTTCTTATTTAGTCACAGTTGTAGTCAACCTTAGGTGTGCTGGCAGTTCAGCAAGGGGCACAGCCTGCCACTGCACATTATCACAGGATAATAGGACAGAAGAATTTACATTCCAGATATCTTTCCAAAAAATAACATAATTGGCTTATCAACAGTACTCAACCAAGCACAATATAAAGCTCAGACACAAGCTTATTTTATATCTGCATAGCTATCTAAATATATACTTGTATAGATAGCTGTCTATATCTTGTTTTCCACATCATGTGCAATATTGAAATATTTTATCTTTTCCAATGGCATTACACACCTTGTACCAGCCTGCAGTATGTAGATACAATAACGACTATCACTTAAACCACAGAAATCTTTGCACAACACGTCTGTAAACAACCTCAATGCACTTCAGTTTCCACAAAAGTATGTATTTGTTAAAGCTTTTCTACCTGAAAAAAGAAAAAAACACTAATAGCACCATGGGAGTTTCAAGAAAGGCAGGCAAATTATGATCACATTTACCATCTAATTTGCTCTCTGAGGCTTGTTCAAACAGTGCAAACATTGTGCTCCTCTTCTTCATTTGTTCTGACAAGCAGGATGACAACTAATCACCATCAAGAGCTTTCCCACTCTCCAGGCCCCCATTTTCTGTTTATCCAATTTGATGTCTCCAAGCCAAGGAAACTGTTAGTCTTCCCTGCCACCCCAACTGAGATGGCCCACTCTCCAAGGCTGGATTTCAACTATAAGTCTTTGTAGTGTGTGAATCCACAGTGCTAAGCAGGAAGAAAATGAGCCCTTCCTGCAGCGCAGTTTGCAATAGCACTGGCAGCAGGTTCTGGGTAGGGTGACAAATACACCCGAAGGAGGCAAAGAAGGTTGGTGAGACACAGGAAACGGAGTCTGAGGAGAAGAGAGGCATCCTCTAGCCTCTCCCTTCATTTGCCCAAAGACAGATCTCTGATCTACCAAAGCATTGCCATGCAAGTCCTAAAATGTGCAAAAATAAGACACAAACACCAAAAAAAAAGAAACAAAACAAAACAAAAAGCTTAGAGAATACTGGAAAGTTACTTCAAAGATGTGTATCCTTTGATAGATCTAAGACTATTGCAGTGATTGGCCTTGATAAGGCTTAGCCACACAACCATTACTTGGCTTAATGAGTTAAGCCAGTGTCATTGTCCACATGTCCCCTCTACAACCACAGCCTAAGCAAGACAACACAAACTGAAGTGAAAAAGGACTAAGCCCTATTACCTCACACACACTTTGAGCTAAAACAGTACACAGTAGATAATATTCCTTAGCAGATGCATAAGCCATAAAGATTTCAGATGGGCCACTTGTTATAAGCCCAAAAGGCAAAATGCTGAAACTTTGACATTTAATAACACAGCAAATACGTACGCGCATGCAAATAAGGACTCACAACAATTCTGCCTTACTGAACAGGGGTCACATCAAAACTAGGCAATGTGTTAAGTAACATATAAGCCATAAACAATCACCAAACTTTTTATTGCTTTAGCTGTCCGGTACTGTATAGGGCAGCATGCAGAGAAGAGTGAAAGAGAAACTGAGGCTCCCAAGGAGGTGAACCCTTTGCTGTTTCTTAAATGGCTCCTAAGGACATTGTTTTCAAAAGTGTTATAACAGCAAAGAGGCTCTTTATAAGGAAAAAAGAGGTTTCATGATGGAGAGACGGGCTGTGCTTTAGGAACAGTACTGTAATTCATTTCTAACTACATCCACTATGTTATAAACAAGCACAGACTGTGAGATTTTTCAAGTTATGTAACACTTGCTGAAGATGATGGGATAGGCAAAATTAAACTAAAAATGTAAGCAGTATATTTTGAAATGTAATAATTTCATCTTAAGAGTTGAAGTTTCAGTTTAAGAGAGATACTTTCCCAATACTGTAGAGGTGTAGACAACACTATCAAACATCTTCTGGTCTTTCCACTTCTAGTTCTGCATGGACTTCTGAGGCCAGCTCAGACTCAGTGCAGGAGTTTCCAGCAAATGCCCTTCTGAGTTGTATGGGATTTGTGTGCAAACTGCCTCATGAGAAGTGGAAAGTCAGAGACACCATGACAGTACATGGGAAAGGAAGCACTACTGAGCAGCTCCAGACCACTGAGAGCAGTTGTTTAATAGGAGTTAGAGTCCCCTGAAGTCAATGCGAATTTTGTTACCATCACAGACAGGACTTGGAATTTTTCTAAAATATTGTCAAACAAGCAAAACCAACCAACTTCAAAAAGCCTCATCATTATGCTTCTGATGCAATAATCCTAGGTGGTGCTTGAAATAATTTTAGATTACAATTTCAGGTGGAAAACTTTCAACTCGGTTTTCCCTTTAAGGGCAGGCTGCCTTATAAACGAAGAGCAGTATTCTCTTGGCATTTGAACTTTGCATGAAAATCCTTATTTCCAACACACTATAGTAAGTTTTTTACAGCTCGGTAGGTTACCAGGAGTTAAACAGCCCACACCCTTGCAGTGCCTTACACACCACAATTAAGGATGTGTGTAAGGACCAAGAAATGCAAATGTTTTACTTTGCCTTAATATCATCAGGTAGTCTTTAGAGGAACCACGAGCTACACAAATACAAAGCAAAGCACAAATACTATCAATTCTTTCTACATGCCTAAGTTAACTATTTAAACAAACAATAACAAGTGAGCTAAAGTAAAATGACATCTTGGTTTTTGATCTTCCAAAATGCCACATGAACATCCTATACAGCGGACCAGTCACAAGAAGTCACATCAAATAAAGTAAGGATGATTTACTTCCTGTCTTTTCCAGATTTACTGCCTATCTCTAAAGCAAAAATAACATCCCCAAGTCTTGCTGAAGAGAGAAAAGAGGGTTTCTGTCTTTAAATCAGGCACTACTATAAGTTCACCACCAAGCCACACAGATTGCCAGTATAGCCAGTGCAATAACAGCACGTCAAACCAAAGCACCCTGGCTAAAGGGCCACCAGCCCCACTCACATTTACACTACTGCACCACATGCTGGTCCAGGGTATTGTGCACCAGCCTGGCCAGTGCAAAGCACGCTTACCACAGTATCATCCTTCTTCCATCTGAAGTTAAAAAGCCAACCTATATTGCACACAAAAAAAGCCCTCCATAGTAGATTTTTTCCAAGTTCAATAAGAAAGGTATTGTATCAAGCGGCAGTAGCTAGGCAGTCTTTATTGGGCTCATAAAAGATTATGATTTTGCCCTATTCTCTATATAAGTGAATTTCTTAAAATATCATTTTTAAAATGGCACTTCTTCTTCTCATGATAGTGTTTCTTTAATATATTAACTTTCCCACATCCCATACTTTGATGGTTCGGCAATTTTCCAGTTCATTTTAAATCAGTTTTTGACAAAACAATACCAACAGTTCAGTAAGTGTCCCAGCTGAATTTTACAATTTACGTTTCTTTTTGAAATACCCTCTTACTGAATAGCTTTAGCAACTAATAAAATTCTTCAATTTTAAAGCCAAAAGAATCACATTAAGCACTCAATTCATGGGGAAGGGGGAGGACTAGTGATACTGAATGTTGATAGTAGATTTGGGGTTTAATACTAAAAAAGCTTTTTTAAAATTAATAATACATTGTAGTTTACAGGTTTCATGCATACTCTGCTGTACGGATTTTGAGTTATACTTTTGTTGCTTTGACTTACAGATGTGTACACATACATGTATATATGTGCATACATATATATATATGTATGTATATAAATAAATATACCGATACATAGAGACACACATGCATGTAAGCCACCGCTGTTAATTTTCTGTGTTCTGATTAAACAATAATGAACAATAAATATAGTGGAAAGTCACCTCTATGAAATAAAATTTATTCTTATGTGCTAGATAAGATGCAATAACTAAGCTGAGTAGAAGCCTGGTGAAGACATATAGACACTGTTTACATATATTACTACTAGTATCTGCCCAAGCATTGGAGATAAACTTTCCCGCCTGAGATAGGAACAATTTTGGTCTGCTTCAGTATAAAGCAAAACATCTCTGGTTAAAACTTCCTTTACTTCAGCTGTGGTACTTTTCTTCAACTTCCAACTGAAAGAAATAACTAATGGTTGAGGGCAGGACCTTCCTTGATGGCTCCAACTTGATCCACAACAGGACTTTTGCAAGAAAAAAAGCTGCATTTTTAAATCAAGCTCTGTAAACCTTTCAACTAATGTGCTTTAATTCTAGTATGGACAAAGAATGTTTAAATTCTTTATAGCATTTAATATTAAATACATCTTCTCTACAGTCTATATGGAACTTTTTTTCTTTAAACATGGGCTATATATTTTTTTCATAAATATTTGTATTAAAAAAAATGAGA
Organism: Brachypteracias leptosomus; assembly: GCA_013401335.1. Taxonomy (NCBI): domain Eukaryota; kingdom Metazoa; phylum Chordata; class Aves; order Coraciiformes; family Brachypteraciidae; genus Brachypteracias; species Brachypteracias leptosomus. The sequence goes on from VYZX01033443.1 coordinate 19,296, forward strand.
TCAGCTCCAAAATTCCTAGAAAAGGTCACCACAAAAAGCCACCTAAAAATGACAGCAAGAGAAGGGCATGTTAAACATAAGGTTTGAGAGGGGAAGGCAGTTATGTGTAAGTTTGCCTCAGTCTCTTCCGTTGGTAGTATTTTGGTGAGTGGAAGTAACAGCTACAGAGTTTTTGTTATTTCTGTACCACTTATAAGATGTTCTGATTGTATGAACTACACAAATATATTAGTATGCATTTTCATAAATTATACATATCTCAGAGTCTTAAGTTTAATTTATTTCATGAATAGTTTAATGTAGTTTATGTTTCTCCCTTTACTCTGATCCCCATTGTCCCAAAGACAACTATATTAATAATTTCATTTTGGTAACTGTCCTGGTAAATATTCAGTTGTCATTTCTATTTCTTCTAAAAAGGAGAAAATGCTTGGTTACAGAGTAACAAAAATGTTCCCAATTTCTGTCATAATTTGAAGCAATCAGTACAAAAGAGAGAAAATTCAACAACTACAACTAATCCTGTGAGGAACCTGCCTTAGTGGGACTCATTTTAGAACTGGCTGCCATTGCACTTGGATGCATAAATGCTAATTATCAAGGTCATCACAGATTTGTGTGATATTTTAGGGTTTCTTTCTTTTTATTAATTTGAGAAATAAAAGCATTCTTCCTAAAAATATTACTCTAAAATGCTAGAATATCTTATAACTATACTAAAGAGCTGCCTAGACATACTTTCTTCAACAGTCTCCTCTCTCTTAATTTTCAGAGGTTGTAGGAATCAACTGCTACAACTACTGCTTCTGAGATGAAGCTGCTGTCCCTCCATAAGTAATATGCCATAGAATCATAGAATAGAATGGATTGGGTTGGAAGGGACCTCAGAGATCATCTAGTTCCAACCCCCCTCCCATGACAGGGACACCTCTCACTAGACCAGGCTGCTCAAGGTCCCATCCAACCTGGCCTCGAATACCTCCAGGGATGGAGCATCCACATGTCCCTCCATTGTGACACATAATTTCTAAAGTATCTTCTTTGGGAAACTCTCATACTTGTTTTTCTATTCACTAAGGTATTTGCAAAAAAATTAAAGTAATTCTCAGGCCATAACTGGGAGCCTTAAAAAAAAAGAGATCTGAAGCTGTTGGCAGAGAAGTAGATTCAGAGGAGTGACTCACATGGGCTACCTTGATATATAACCCTTTTTCCTGCTATTTATTAGTGATGGATGTCCCATTCCAAACCACTTTCCTCACTGGGCCAAGAGAACTCTACCCATTTATGCACCATGCAAAGCCTTACAATTCACTTTAGGCTGGCCAGAAAAATGGGTATCAGAAGAATTATGATTAGGGCAGAGGGGAGATCTTTTGAGAAAAATCTGCTATAACCCACCTCTGAAGTAATTTGTATTAAATCTAGCATGTACACTAGGATTTGTAACCGAAACAATTAAATATATATACAAGAAGGATTCTCTAGTATTGAAACCGCTGATTTAATTCATACCTGATTTTTTGCAGATGATTTCTCCATGAACTAAGGGATTTTGATTAACAAAGTATCAGAAACATAACCTTGGTACTTGGGATCCAGTTTAATGCTTTGTTTCCAGATCAACTGATGAAAGATCTTGTACCCTGCCACACAAGCACTGGAGCTGGGACCGTACTAAGTAACAAACAGCATGATTGTACAGAATAACATTCAATGTGCTTGGACCTAGACCCGGGCATCCTTCATGGACATATTTTGCCAGATAATTCTGGCTTAAGGTCTACAGAATCAGTGACAGGTGGTGATTTAATTAAAGCAAAGACCTTTGAGTGAAGCTAAGCTAACAAAATAAGTTCTGCTGCTACTGTGGTAGTCTAGGAAAAGACAGAAGCTAGTGGAAACTTTCCCTCACACACTGAGACTGCCACTGGACTACTGAGACAATGATAACAGCCTTACAAGAGATGATTAGACTACAGACAAATGGTGATACCAAGGCATTCACCTTTGTGCTGTCCTTCCCTGTGTGTTCAATATATGCCTTCAAATACACTATCTGCAGGAGTGCTGAGGAGCTCTCATTCTGGAGAAAGAGAATAAAATGAGATCTTATGCGCATGTCAGGTGACGAAGGTTCTCTGCACACTGTCACATGGGAGTGAGAGGAAGATAAATAAAATACCACTCCAAAAAAATCAGAGCAAATATGGTGCCCAACAAACTTTTACTTCCCAAAATAGTGAATAAGAGAGTGAAACTCTGTATCTGCAGGACGAAAGCGCCAGCAAAAAAGAAAGGTAGTCTGGTGCTTTAGATAACAACTGTCTCTGAAGCACAGGACACACATATCAGCTTATAATAAATACAGTTGAAGGTGGCTATGAAGATATTCCAGAATTTGAAGAATGCTGTTCTTTACACTCATGTGATAAAGGAAAACAAGCGACATAACTGTTCAAACTGAAACCAGAGAGAAGTGGATTTAGAATTGATCTTGGATTGAAAGAGGTAACCATGCAGTTTAGTGCATGTTACTGAAGGCATGAATTGTCTGATGGAAAGGATGGATACTTACAGAAGCCAGTAGCCTTTCAACACTAAAAAAATTCAAAATATTACAAGAAATGTTACAAGAAGCATTGGCCAGAACAGTATACAGATTTCAAGCTGGAATTTAACAAGAACACCTCTTTGAGTTGTGCTTTGACAACTATCGTGGAAATACACAGGGTAACATACGGGGGGGAAAAAGGCAACAATTGCATCATTTTGCAGACAATCAGCAAGAATCTACAGAGGTAGGGACAAAGAAATGACAGCAGTGCCACTAGCAAAGAAGAATTATTCACAGAAGCACTGAATATCTTTGTAAAAGAACAATTCAAGTGGTTTTTGGCACTTCCTTCGACCAGACAACTTTGATGACATAAAAAATACATATATTTTTACTTGGGTGATACCTATTTGAACTGGAGGAGGTGAAAAGCAAAAGAGCATGGCCAGAAGGTTCTGAGCAAGAACCAGAATTTTCAAAGGCTAAAGCAAAGCAAACATGTATGTTCTAGAGAGGGGAAACAACAAATCTATTCAAGAATTTAACTGAAAAATCTGATTTCACGGTGAGGCTATCATTGACTGGCTCTACCAGACAAGAAAAAGCTATAATGATGCTTTGGAATGAGCTTTGGAATGAGGAACATATGTAAAGATCTTTACATGTAAACCAGTTGCTGATTCACACCTGAGCAAAGTGTTTCTAAAAGTCAACCAATGTTTCATCTCTTTGTTAGGATTTGTATCAGAAACCCTTTGCATTTTCTGCAGGTGTATGAGAATATTACTGGCGTAATGATCCTACAATGGTATCATTTAAACAAAAAAGTATCCTGAGCACTAATAGAGCTAAAAAGTACCCATTGAATAAGTCCTCAAGACATTTTGGTATTGAAGGAAACCCAACACTGACTAAAATAAGCTGTCTCTGCCCTTTGCTAAAAATGCTCAGCAAACTTTCTTTCCTTCCCAGGTAGATACAGGTTTGTTTGGATTTTTTTTCAGCAATCAGTAGAAGACCTGCAAGCTGAGGTCAAAGCTCAAAAAGCTTCAGCAGTTGCAGACACTCTCTAGAACACAATAAACATTAATTGCTAAAGCTTTTGTCCAGAATGAAACAAACTTACTGGAGTACTCACTCACTATATCATCAAGGAGTGAATTTTCAGTGCAACGTGGGACTGTGTTTAAATATACAGGAATTTCTAAGGTATTTCAGAATGTATATTTAAGTATAAATGAAAATTATTCAGGGACTGAAAAAGTATCTGAGATAAAGGCTGGAAATATGCTGAATTGCACTAAAATGAAAGGCTAGAAATGGAATCTTCAGAGTTGTCCCATATGCCAAAAAGCACAATGAGTAAGTCAACACAGGCAGTAGAAAATATTGACACTGCAGCTCTAAGTAGGATAGATTTGTTTACATTGCTGGGAAAAAACATATACTTCTTTCAGATTAATATTCTCATTTTGCTGAGACAGCAGCTCCTAATAAAATGACATCTAAGCTGGTGACAGTGTATATGCAGTATTTGTACCAGATACAGAACAGCTGACAGTAATATCTGATAAAGGACAACTTATCAAGCAAAAGTATAAGTTGTTCTAAGCAAAGGAGTGATCTATAGTTTTATCCTCAAGTCTAATACATTTAATGGATGCTAATAAAGCAGATACTGAAAAAGGTGCCTAGTTAGATTCCAATCCATGTTAAAACAGAGCAGTATCACTACTTTAATCTACGCAGGCAAGTGCCGGTAATTTTTAAAGTGCTACCAGAGAACATATATAGAAAAAAAAATCAACAGATAATGTATATATGATACTAATAACATTTGGGGGTCCTTCCTGTTGCCATCCCATATAGTGTTATCTGTGTGTTCACAGTGGGAAACATTAGTTGCAAGCCTTAAATGATGCAAGTGATCATCCTGGGATTGCTGGATACTACAATGTGGGAGGAATAAGGCACCCTATTTCAGTTTCAGAAAGGAAGATAATAAGAGGTATCAAATTTATCTTTTTGCCTAAAGGAACCTTAGATAACTAATAATAACACAGTATTTAGACAACTGAACATTAAAACAAAATCCCATTAGAGAAAATGTGCTTTCTGGCTTTGATTAATACTGGATTCGACTTCTAAGTCTAAGTAACAGTGCAAAAGAACTCAAAGACTATTAAGTAATAAATAATTAAGTAATAAAATTCACTATTAGGCTGGTTGCATATAATCTGAATTGCACTGAATGCTAACTTGCTTTCTTAGCAGTACTGTTGCAGAACCTTGGAAAAAAATAGCATTGTGGACTAAATGGTCAAGTTACTAAATCCCATACTAAAGAATCAGAGCACCATAAAGCTCTTCCACTTCAAGAAGAAACTGTCAGATAAAGTGTATTTTTTGCAAGCATCCTAAAAAACTGTGTGATCAGTGACAAACCAATTTCCAAGACTGCTGTGCACTCTTCAGCCATGGTCAAGGATGTGGCATTGGATGGTTTTCTGTTGGGGGAAGAAAACTCCTAAAATCATAATTTACATTAATTAAATGCAGGGTTTATTACTCGAGAGCCTGGCAGCTGAACAGCAATATGCGAGATCTACCCTGTGAACAGTATGTACCGTAGGCAGAATTGTTATAATGAAGGAAGACTAAAGATGAAGCCAAGACTCCTGGTGAGATCTATCAGATGCTTATTAGCACAAGAGATTTCAAAAGCTACAAGACAGAAGGGATAAAACAACAGAAAATAATCTCAGAGAGTGGACAGTCAAGGAGGAGACACAGAAATATCGGTGCTATGTGTGAATATAAGCTAAACATTTGTGAATGCCGTTCTGCAGAACAACTGATGTAAAAAGACAAAAGTACTGACCTACTTCACAGCTCTTCGTGTTCTGACTACCTCATACAAGCTTTAAGGCTAACAGGTCATCTTCAACCTCATTCATTCAAAATCATCATCCACTTTTCTACTGAAGGCCTCTCTTTCTCCTCATCTGCTAAGAAACCTGCAAGGAGGTTATTAGAGTAATGCAATGTGGAAAAGCAGTTGAATGAAACAGTGTCACAACACTCCAAGTATGGTGGAAACTTCTTCCAAGAATCTCTGTATCAAGTCACCTTTGATGTTTATAGTAGGCTTGCAGGTCCATCCCCCCAGGTAGCAAACTTCTGTGCATATCTACTCAAGAGGAAAGAAAGAAAAGTGTCTTTGCCTCAGGATAAATGAAAAGGGCTTTCAATTATGTCTGTTCTCGACAATGTCTAGTATGATAGGAACTTGCTGAAGACCAAGTTCCTGGCATGATACAAGGGGAGAGAGACCTTTGAGCATAACTATAATTTTGTTAAGTTGTTAATTAAAATCCATATTGATCCACTGAGGAAAGTATACAATAGAAAATTGGTATACACTACATCTGTTACTGGAAAGTCATTCATAAGAGTACTCAGGCTCCACAGGAAACACAGTAGTATCACTGACACAATAAAGGGCCCTAAAACTAAATAAGGTATGTGGCCATCACAGTACTATGCTCACTTGAAAGACAAGGTGGGGAACTATGATTGATTCTATTCTAACTCAACAGCATAAAGCAGAGAATAGATAAAAAATGGGACACGAACTACATGTTTATAAAGACTTTAAAGGAGAAATGACTTAAGCAAAATCCAATAAGGGAATATTTAATAGAAGCAATATGCCAACAACTTTGTCTAAAACCTGCACAAAATTCTCAGAATCAGACATATTTGCCCTTTGCTGCTCTTATTTCTTTTTACATCATATGTCACTTCAGATATTGGTGTATTTCAACAGTGCACTACAAACTATTTTAATCTCCGATGGAGGTTGTATGATAGCTACCTTTTTTTAAGGCAAAAGAAAATACAATTCCTCCCAATATTTAGGTGAGAAGATGGCAAATTTCTGTATGTCACAGGAATACACTTTTACATGAATGTAAAGATGTTTCTTAGCATTTTAACTAATTAATCATCAAATTACTACTAGTTAACCCCATATATAATGCAGATATTTTGGATAATTTTTCTTTCTTTGAATAGCTGAAAAAGGTTTTAGAGTAATTTTGTTAGGGGATGCTCTTAAATAACCATGACTATATACAGTAAAGAATCAAAATATATGGCAGAAACTGCAAGGTCCAAATTGTTAATACAACAAATGGATGACCAGGAAATGCAGCATGTATTTACAGTGTTGATTAGGGAAAGAGAATTGAGAACATCCTAAAACACATGGAGCCCAACAATGCAATATACCCAACCAATATTTATTGCTGCCTCTGTAGAAGCAATTTCCATTTTGATGTGTTCTCTCACACATGATGTTCTGAAACAGTTAAGTAACATGAAAAATACAGGTTCAAGATTATATCTGTCACAGATGAAAATACAGCATTTATGCAGCATTACATAATAAAGCCACTGCTTTATGGACCCAAGGTCCTCTTGGGACTGCCACAAATCTACATATTGTCATACAGTGAGAGATTTTTACATTTGCATATGTGAATTAAAAAGAACCCACATTTATAATCAAAACAAAAACCCCACAGTTATTGAGTCTAAAGAGCTGAAGAAACTTAACAGTGTCATTTGGTTGTGATAAAGGTCATTATTAGTTCAAAAAATCTGTCTGGAAAGCCACCTATCTTAGCCCACATTTTATAAAGAAATCAAGGAGTCTGTTAAAACCACCTAATTCCAGGGGGGATGCCAACACTGAGAGAAGATCTGCATTTGTTCTGTACTTAAAAGACAGAAGAACTGTGGGGAGGGAAGAGACTGCTGACAGTTCTTTGCACACTTATTTTAAGAACTAGGACTGAATTAACTCTATCAAACTGTTTATCTGGCTGGTATGTCTAGCAAGTAATTTCTAAAATTCTACTATGCTAATATAGGTGAATTTATTAACACTGATTTTTGCAAATAAAATATGAATTTTGTGGAGATAATCAATGCTAAACATGGAGCTCCATAAATTTATGGAACTCAAGAAATTTAGGAGAAAGATTATATTACATGGTATCTGCACTGATGACTGGATTGATGATCCTGGAGGTCTCTTCCACTCTTGTTTTCTGAAACTACTATATATAAATTAGATACAAGATTTTACTAACAGTTTAATACAGTTTTTGACATGAATATTCAGAGTTGAAACATTAATACATCCTCTCACTGCATCATCCAGACTACTTCATTATTTCAGCTCATGGATATGTCCTGCACACCGCCATAGCCATTCTTCTCTCTCTTATGCTTTAATCTAATGTACAATTAGTTCAATGAAGGATTAGACATTGAAATTTCTAATGTTCAGAAGTTTAACTAGAGTTCTCCTAACCTGATACCTAAGTATCAGAGAATGCAAAATGCACAACACCCTCACATGTTTAAGCATAAGCGTTATGTATCTTCTACCATATATAAAAATCAGCTTGCACGGATGTTGCTACAAAAGGCTGTATCTAAGCCAAAATTCTTATATCTCTAAATAAATTTATATGCGTGCGACATAGAAAAATATAAATGTACACAAAGCTGTCCATATCTATATATTGCCAGATGATTTTGGAAGAATACAATTGATAAATGCAGTATATAAAAATATGGAGGCAAAGGCCCCTAATTTACTAATAGTATGCACTTTTTTAGAATACTTTACATAATTTTGGTTTACCTTCCTGACATCCCTATAGAGCTGGAAAGTATAGACTAACTTTTAAGGCACATTAAGTGATGTAAACAAAAAAGTTACAAAGCAGCACAAAATTCTGGGTCTCCCAGTTTTTAATAGTGAGCTCTAACTCACTGAAAAGCTACGATCCTTATTTTGGGGTATTATCTTCAGTTCTTGACCACTTATTCATGCAAATCTCTCCATTACTCCATCACAAGGGAAAAACAATACATTAATCTGAGGAAGCCACCTGCGCTTTTTAATAGCCTTGCCTGACAGAGAATAGATCTTGTAATAGATAAGATACATAAATGGAAAACCATTCAGCATTTGAGAAAGGTGACTAAATTCACTAGCCTAGTGTCAATTTTTAATTCCTAGGGTTGTTTTTTGTGGTTTTTTTAAAGGCCATTCATGAAATATTAGAGATGCCTGTCTTATATTAATGTTATGTCCTCTCACATCCACTCAGGAAAGATAAAGAGATGGCATTAAGTTTTAGCAGTGAAGTGAAATGTTGCATGGTGCAAGGTGACCCAGTCTCATTTAACAGATTACCAAAATATAATCAAATAAAACCTATGATCTTTATACTTTCAAAAACAGTGCAGCATTAGGACAAATACAATTTTAAAAACTTAAAAGAGCAATTGAAATGAATCACATACGTTTATAACACATAAGTAAGTCCTCTGCAGCTATCCAGTCCTTGTAAGAACATCCATATTGAGGGCAAAATTTAGTACAGGCTTTTAGTCCAGCTGTAGAGGAAAGCAGTACAGTTCAGCTTTCCCTACAATTTTAACCTGCCACTATATCTAATCCAAAACAAATGTCCCAAACTCAATTAAGCTGTTTGATTACAATAAAAATAGTCCCGGGTCTTCATCTTAGTTTCAATATCTACTGGCTGATAACTCATAGTTTACAGGGAACACACTGTCTCACTGCATAAATCCACAGCCGGGGGGG